>CM057822.1:2877500-3035000 GCA_030067965.1 Latrodectus elegans | reverse complement strand
ATTTCCCTAAATAAAATCAATTATTATATAAAAAATTATGAATTAATTGATGGAGTAAAGAAATATAGGAATATTACTATCCTTATATATAATTTTTTAGAATCTACTGAATCTATTTTTCACAGGGAAGATTGCAACTTTTTCAGGTATTTCACAATGTATAAAAATTGATAAGGCTTATTCCTAACATGATGAAAAAATCTTTGTTAAAAATTATAAATAATGAAATTTAGTTTGCCGAAATATGTATCGATGTAAATTAATACTGTTATATTTAAGTAATGAAATATTATACTTGTTTAAAATTTAATGAGACCGTATCTAATATTTTAGAAACGATTTCACATTTGTAAATCCTTCTTTAACATTTCTTAAATCTTCTTTGATATCAAAATAAAACTGTCTGCTTGACAAATATTAAGTAAATTTCAGGCAATTTTAAAGAAATCCTATCGCATTGAACAAAAATAATTATTTCTATGCAATGAAACTAATCGGTTGTTCAGTTATGATGATTGATTAACAGTGAGATAGCATAGTAAATGCCTGGATAGATTTCAACAATGCTTTACACAAAACACAATTTGTTTTAAATGAATTTAAACATTATTTGCTTGTCATGTAATTTTCAATCCATTTATTAATTTTAACATAATTGGTTCAATACTGAGATATTATTTGATGTTATTCCACTCCATTCTCTTAATCTTTTAAAATTATTTTATTCAAAATTGCAGATACGTTTGAATCTGCAATTTTGAATAATATATATTTTGGTAAACATAAACTTGACGTACACGTTAACTCACATAAAAAGAATTTTATTTTTTAATCATTTTAATCTATGTAATATAACAAATAAAGAAAAGAATGCATGATTTTTGTACATTTTAGTTTTCTTAAATTTGTTATGAAAATTATGTATGAAACTCTAAATTTATTTTAGTAGCTATATTAAATATAAATAGTTGTATATAATAGTGTGATATCATTTAGAGTGAGGAGACATTCACCTGTTGTCATTTACAGAAAACCAAGACCGAGCTTCTCTTTGTTGCTTTGGCTTTCACTATTCCGCGTGTTTGTGGTTGCTGTCATCCTCTGTCAATTAGAAGTGTGGCCGCCTGTCAACTTTCATTGGAAAATGAAAGTTTTCTGAAAAAGTTGAAGCTTCCAAACTCAAATATGTGGATGCACTATTATACCAAACCTGTCTGAAATTCTATTCTCTCTTTTAACTTCATTGAACGATACTGTGAATGGTGTATAATGTGATAGAATCTGTGCCAAGTTTGGTTAAATTATTCAATAGTGTAGTTAAATTCCATGACTATCGTATTTGGCTAAGCGTGCTTTAAAAATTGCTTATATACTTTAGTAAACAGGGTAAATGTTTAAATTCAAAGAATAATATATCGTACTTTGTCAAGTTGGCCTAATTGACGGCAGAAATTATTGACCATCTTTTAGCTAATCACTTCAACAAAAACGTAAAGCTATTTCCTTTATAAGCAATTTTAGATGCTTAATAAAACAATAGTTAACTATAAATTTTAAATTGAATTTTTTTCTAAAAGTATTTACTCAATTCATAGCACCTTGCCTTCGATATAAGTAAACTTTTCTTTGGCTTTCAGTACATAGAGAAATGCTGCAGAATTTACATCATAAAAATTTAGTCTTCAGTAGTAATTCAAAATTTATGCTATATTTGCTTTACAGAATTACTATTTTATTAAATTTTGATTAGATTAAGGCTCTTTTCGTTTAACTGTATATGCACAATTTATTCTTATACAGTAATTTCCATATAACATGGTATATTATTTCCGCGTCATAGGAAAATGCGTTGTACGAGCATTCTCGTACAACACTGTCGTATGACTTCGCATAACGCGATACATACAATTGATTCATGTTTAACTTTTCTAATTAGAGGGGGTTTAAATCGAATATTAAGAGAAAGACTATGTTACGAATGAAATGTGAGAGTTTTATTAAAACCAAATTATGGAAATTTTATAACAAAAAGAAAATTATAAATGTTACTAAAGAAACAGTTAATTTCAAGTAAACTAAAAAATTCCGAAAGCAGTTTTATTACATATTTATTCAGTGTAGGAGCTCCATGAAATAACGTTACACGAACATCTTTTTTTAGCAAAATGTTCGAAAGTTAATAATATAATTTATGTTAATTTTATAAGAATGCAACTGACACTGTGTGCAAAAGTAAGCAAAATGGATTGTGTACTGCCAAATCAATATAAAATTTTAAGTACAGAAATATAACGAGAGGAATCAACACGTTATGTGGGGAAAACCATTGGAGGGGCATAAGATCGCGTTTTATGAAAAAGCTTTGTTAAAGTTGGGGGGAATAACTATACTTCTCAATGCCCTTTAAATGCCCATGCAATTCCTCCATGAAAATGCATTATAATAATTATATTCTCATTGCTATGATAAGCTAATGAATACAAAATATGATTTCCAAATTGAATGTGAGTACATAAGTTAAAATTATTATTTATTTATCTTGTCTAAAAATATGGTTTTGTATATAATCTTGGCTTCAAAATTCTGACACATCAATGCCATAAACCATTCCTACTCTATCCAGAATTGTGATTTCTTGTGTTTTGGGGTATTAAGAATGGGGAATCATCAGTATATTAAATAACACAGCCACCCTGTATACACTGAATTCTATCGTCTGTGTATTTCATGAAACCAAACAGATTCCAATTTTGAATTATGTACTCCGATGTTATGTTTACTATTACAAAAATTCTCTAGACAGGGTTTTGAGTGTTTGTTGCCCTTTTTGAGATCGATAATGTAGAAAATAGCCCAGTACCTTCAAAAATAGATATACGCTGTTAGGAATTGGCATTTAACTTATCGATTTGTAGCTACAAACTACCATTGATGTAAAGTAATATTGATTCCCCAGAGTCACGAAAGAATAAAATTTCAGAACAAATTCTAAGTAAAATATAATAATTTGAAAAAGTTCATGAATACTGAGTTAAGGATATTATTTCCGTACTAATTCATATTGAAGTAAACTTAAAAGCGAAGTAATCCCGCAGTCAAATAAATAATATGGCACATTGATTGGCAAAGTAAGAGAAGCATTGCATTTCATGTCCGTAAAGTAGTGGATTTAATATTTGTACTAACTTTTTTGTTGCACCGAAACAGTTTCAAAAAATGATGTCAAATGACTGTCTAATGCTCTGGCTTAGCGTTAATAATGAGTTCCAACACAAGTTTATTTTTTTTTATCTTTTTTTTACCGCAGCTCAAAATGTTGGAAAGTCAGTATGTAAAACTTTGGTAATCAGAAATGAGCTGCCAAAAACAACTCGCTAAATTTAAAATAGAACCAATGCTGGCTCACGGTCTAAAGCAACTTTTACATTGAAATATTCTTTTTTAGGATGATTTTGAAGGATGTAAATATTTATCTAAAATTTTTGTTTTTAGGGAACCGTATTTCATAAAATATTTATTTATGTTACTGTTGGAAACACAAACGTCTTTTGCAAATGCGAACTCAAACGAGTAAAGAAAATCTAAGTGGAAACACAATGCAAAAAAATAAAATAAATAATCTGTAGTTAAATTTCATTTAAATTACTCTTGTCAAAGCATTTTAAATCAAATTTTTATGCATAGTTCTGATTCCTCACAATTTTTTCTGATATGTTAAAAATAATTCTTGGTAGTCTAAATTTAAAAACTCGTTTCATGTAGATACAGGCAGTTAAAGTAATTTGAATTGTTAGCTCTGCCTTTTGGTAAGCCATCAAGTTAAGAAAATTATTTTTCAGGCTCTAAATAGGCATATTGCAGGGAAGTTAGGGAGAGAAGACATTTGTATTCCAAGGTAGACACGATATGTCCACCCTGAAATCATATTTAAAATTCTGCAAATACTTCTGGGATTTCGATAGTGTGGAACAGCAATGCTACGATATGAAAAAACAGTATTTTTAGTAGACTTTAATTCAACCACTATTAAAGTCAGAAACGCGTATTGGATATCTGATTTTTTTTTCTTACACAAAGCATCACAACAATTTTTTACCAGGTTAAGAGCAATTTATCATGCAAAATGCTTTTATGAGCAATTGGCGCATAAGACAATTGCTATTCAGTTTCTTTACTTTAACACATTATAAATGTCTTTGCTGCCACCTATTTTATATGAAAACACTGAAAAATCAAACATTTAGACTCACCGAATTTTTTTATAAATATTGCGTAGTTAATATATTGTATTTTTAATGGGGCAAATATAATAGCAAGCATTTTTTTTAAATAAGTATTAGTAAATTCATTAATTAATTTATTTCCATAATTTATGAAATTGCAAAGTTACTTCTAAAAAATTCTAAAACAATTAAGCAATTTTTTTTACAGAAAATGCTTAGATAATTATAAATTTTTGTAAATATGGAAAATTTATTTATTTCTTAGTTTCAAGCATAGAATTTTTTCAAAAAAAATTTGAGTGTGGTGAAAAAAGCCAACTAAAATTTAATTATTCACGAATTCATAAATTGGTCGAAGATTTTTTTTGTGTGTTTTTTTTTATTTGTTTGCTAGAATTACGTATTATTTTAGGGGAGCGTATAAAAAGCTTTAAAATATATACTGACTTTATGAGTAAATTTCCCGTGTGAAATTGCTCTTGAGTTATCAAATTTTTAAGAAATTATAACTTTAAATATTTAAAAGGCTATATTTAATATGAAATATATCTTTTTCTTATAAATATAATACTTACCATGAAGATGAAAATGTTTAAGAAAATCATAATAAATATCCTTTATTTTACGTACAAACATAGGAAAAAGTTTAAAAAATCTAGCAAGAAACAATTCATAAATTTAATGATAAATCATATTACTCCCCCTACTTAAAATTAAACAATAAGTATGCAAAATTAATGAATTATTTATTTTTAAAACAAAATTAAACTATTTATTTTTTTTCCAATAAAAGTTTGTTGATTTAAACGCATTTCTCAGGTAAAAAATTGTAAATTTTTAGAAATTAAACGGAAATAAATAACTTAAAATATTTATAGAAAATTAAATTTAGTGTCTTTTGTTTAAAATATTGGAGATAATAATGCAAATATAAATTTTGGAATTTGTTTAAGTAAAATGTCAAACAATGTATAACATAAATTAAGTGTGTATATGATAATTAAAAAGAATTGTGAGAGAAAAATATATTTTATTATAATATCTATATATTCTAATTAGATATATCATATATTTTAAATACATAACTGAATAATTCAAAGTAACCATTAAATATTACTAATAATGATAAAATATTATAATTATAAAATATACTTTAAAATTATACAAAATATATCATTTATAAAGAGAGAAACCATGTTTTCATTTAAATATTAATATTTATTTCATAGGAAATGAACAATATTTCATCTATTTTTGAATACATCGTTAATATATTTAGGTTATGCAAGCAGGTTTGTTTGAAATATTTTGCTATTTCGCTCTGCTTATATATCGTAAAGTTTAACATTTTTTTCAGAGAAGACTACAATCTTCCTTCACCCAGCTAATATCGAAATGTTAATGGAAAAGTCACGAAAATAAATGAAGAGATTAAAATGCTTTTAGTTTGTATTTACATAAGGAAGTAACTAACTGTTTGCGGAATAGATAAATTATAAACATAAAACCACTTTCTCAAAGTTACTCAGCCTCTTAAGTCTTCTTTCTTTTAGTTCTTTTTATAGCCAAAAAGTTCTTTGTAAAAAGCCAGTTGTTGCTCCATCAAGTCAAAGCTTTCATACCTTTTCGCTTTTCTTTGAAAATTAATAATGTTTTTAATTTTTTTTAAATTTTAATTTAAAGAGATGAACTTATTAACCACGAAATGAAATTTTTGACAGGTATATTTAATTGAATTTTTAGCTATTTAATTGATCTTTTTATATTATAACTATATAATATATTTAATTGAATTTTTAGCTATATTTCTTTCAAAGTATTTACAAGTATTTATCTATAGTTATGCATAATAACGTTATGTATTATAAAAAAATGAAATTTAATAAAATCTTAAGGTTAATAATCTCCAAACTAAGCTTTTTGGAGATTATTAACCTTAAGACTATACATAACTATGATAAAAACTATGCACAAAGATTTTTAAGAATATTAGAAATTTTATTTTTAAAGCATATGAGTTCATATTAATTTAAATGCCGATAGATGATTGAGTGGTTCACTTTCCTGACACCTAGCCTGTTGGTCCCAGGTTCGAATACCGGTTCGGGTATGGATGTTTCTTTCTCTTTGTGTTTCTTTGTCCTTCCTTCTGAGATGATGAATGAATGTGTCTCACCCTATAAATATATTTGTGGTGGTATGGCGTCTTTGTTCACAGGTGCCCATGGGGTAACGATAAACGAGTACTAGTTTACGGCCATGTTATGGTGAAGAGTTAGTCACCCAGTGCCCACCGTTATTGAAAAAATATTAATTTAAATACTGATTTCTACTAATAATTGAAAAATCACTTGACACAATAGTGACTTTTATTGTAAAACAATCAACTGACATTATATTTCAATGTCAGTTAAAACTGATTTATAAGGATGGGCAGTAAGTAAAATTGCTTTACACATACACATAAATGGTAATGAATTAAAACCATATATACAGTTATAGAAATTCAATTTCCTTCCAAAATATTCAAGTATATATAGCAATCATTAAATATTAAAGTAGCCGACGGCAAAGTTTTCACTTTAGAGATTCAAAATTTCTGAAGCTTTAACTATGAATACTCACTGGTTTTGTAAAGATATTACAATTACTTTATCATTTTCATCTTTTCAAATGCTGCTACGTTTTAAAATTATTAATATAAAATATTAATAATTTTAATACTAATTACCTAAAAACAAGTGTTTCACCAAAAAATATCATTTTGTTATTTTTAAAAATTAATAAATGCAAACAATAATGCATAAATAATAATTCATAACACTTTTCATTCCTTATTTGAGAAAATATATATATATATTAGCTTTTATATTTCATTATTTCATGCTTTTATGTTAAGAGAATTCAACGATTAGATAAAATAAAAAGTACTTTAAAATCATGTTTTTTTATTTTACAAAACTATTAAATAATAGAAAAAAGAAAGAGATTTTAATGTTGAAAATAATTCAATATTAGAGTATGTTACATCGCTTATACCTTTGGTTTCATCAAATCAAAACCTTTTCAGAAAGAAAAAAGATACAAAACTTTATTTCTGTTTCGAAACCAATTTCTTCTTGAAACACATCATACAGTACGAAATTTGTAAAACTGCGCAACTTTGATCATTTGCACAGTTTCTTTTGAAGTAAACGTCCCTCCCTCCACAGTGCCTTCACCCCTGAAGTCATCTCGGAGAGAATGAGCAACCCATTTCTGGAAAAGAAATCCCCCTGAGCTGAAGTTGCAAGCGATTTTTATCGAAAGCTACATGAAAACGATGTTCAGCGCTTATATTTTATTTTCTGCGTCTGCTCACTCAGAAAAAAGAACTGACTGTTTCTCTAATGTTGCCATTTATATTGTGATAAAGAGGGAAAAGTATCGAATTGCTGGTAGATTAAACAAAGGATCGAAGAAAAAGCGCTTCAAAACGAAAAGCTTCGCAGATTAAACCAACCTTTAAACATGTTTTTCTTTGCGGCTTTATTGTTTTCTCGGAAGTAGAAAAAAATGTAATTTTATTCCTTAAGTTAATTTACTTTATT
The DNA here is from genome assembly GCA_030067965.1 of Latrodectus elegans. Lineage (NCBI taxonomy): Eukaryota > Metazoa > Arthropoda > Arachnida > Araneae > Theridiidae > Latrodectus > Latrodectus elegans. The sequence continues at coordinate 3,027,187 of CM057822.1, read as the reverse complement.
CATTTAATTGAAATCACCACAATAGCTAGAAATAATGGCGTTAATTCTAAGCAGATAATCGTTATTTTTCTAATAGATTAATATTAACATTTTGGAAGGAAAAATAACGGTATTCCAACAAATGCAAAATATTTCGGTAGTCACTAACATAGAAGCGCAAAATTTTATGAAGAATTTTCCTACTGAATTTTTAAGTTGTAAACATTGAGCATTGCTTTTTATTTTGTTTGCTCATAAAAATGAACTCTTGAGCGAAAGAGTGACAATTCATTACTTACATTTTAAATAGACTATTATCCTCTTTAAGTTAATGTTAATTTTTTAATTCATCGCTTATTATTTTTTTTCAAAAATTATTTTTAAGGCTTAATTTATATACTTAATAGTTATATATAAATGAAACAGTTGTAGATAATTCATTGTTTGCAATGTATTCAGGTTTCATATTCCACGCGAGCAATTAGATTCTCTTTGTACTTTCTTGATTGTTTCTTTCTATTTGAATAAAGTAACAGTTTTGTATCATAAACACAAAGACATTATAATAACCGGGCTAGTTAAGTAAAAGTTGCTTACAAGTCTGTATCTTTTACCGAAATTTCGAGATCTTCTAAATTATTAAAAAACGTAATATTAATTTACTAAAGTGTAAGCTCTTTTTCTATTATTCTGCAAATGTGGTGAGATTTCACTTTGTAATCAAACAATATTATAAATGGTTTGCTGAAATGTACCAAATTTCTACTTTTTGTTCTTTTTCTAAAGAGATTAACCAGCATCAGTCATCAAATCGCTTTGAACTTTTTATTGTTTTTTCATCTTTATAAATGGTGTAGTATATGTGATAACGATTTCAAGGATTCGATATGGAATCATAGGTACAAAATCATTTAAAAGCAAATGACCACTGAAGATGAACTTGATGTTCTCTTGATAAGAGAAGAATTATCGTCTCATTTAAGCAAACTAAGAAATCTCTGCTTATTGAGGTGATTCTGTGTATCAATACTTGATCAAGACGTCCTTCTTTGATATTATGATACGTTTCTCAAAACATAACGTTTAAGATACATGGATTAAGAACGCTTTTTCCATGCTTAACTGCATCAGTTTGAGAGATATGAACAGTTTGAAACTGTTGGTATGACAACCTGTTGTTGTTACGAATGACACTAGCCAAGTCATAATGAACTTGACAAGCCACGCACGCTATGCCTTGTCTATGCGAATTTAAATCAATTAGAAGCGTCTTTCATTTAATCAGAGCACCATGAAGGTGAAAGTACGACTTTTGCTCTTCAAATGCTCCGACAGATGGCAGTATCAGAGGAACGACTCCCTCAATTTTGCCATTGATCTGAATTCGGAGTAATTTTCACCAGACCTTTGCACCATGGTAACTGCTCAACGACCGACCACAGGACCTTCGATTCCACAGATTTAACGAGCACGTATATCGCATGTACTCGGTGGATCTTCCGGGTTGAAGGCTAATACCCTAACCACTAGGATACCAAGGCTCATGACAACCTTAAATCTACAGACTTCTTTAAGATATTTGAACAATCACGACAACTTCCTCTCCGTGGAATTATTCATAAATTAAAGTGTATTTACAACGAGAAAATAAGAAATCTAACAATTAGATTTTTATCCTTTTCCCTTCATTCATCAGTTCGTATTGGAAATGAGCGTATAATTGCTCACAAAATAAATTGGGCGTAAGATTACTTTAACAGTAATAATTTGCAATATTGTATGATGGAATTATTAAGTTGAATACCGAATACACAGAATTAGTTTATTAATAAAATCACGTAGTAGTTAATTTATTAATAATGATTTGACCTTCACTTGAAATTACTGACTTTTTTTTTAAATTACTTGGTATTAATGATTTCAATGACATTTAATTATTTTCAATGTATATATATACATTGAAAATAATTAAATATCATTTTAATTATTTTCAATTCTTTCATATATATATAATATATATATTTCATATATAATTATTGTTTAATATATATATTAAAATTATAAAAACCTAAGCTAAACCTTTACTAAAACAACTCAACAACTCACATGTAGCCTATGGCTTATAATCCCCCATACCTGTTTTCGTGATTGAGAGATATGTGGTGCATAGCACATGTTCAGGTTAGGAAATCAGTCTCATGCGAAACCACTAATGTTTATTTCCCAAGCATGTTTGACATGTAGGTTAACGACCCACTGAAAGTGAAGGTTGAAAGGGTGAGTCAACCTTGCATAGACCGAGAATTGTACCTCACCCTGTACGATAGGAAAGGGAAATGTTACCACTACGATAAAATTACTTTTTTTGTCTTTGTTATTTATTTTTAGTTGTTGAGTTTTCTCTCAACAGAATAATTTCAGAAATACTTTTCATATTTTCCTCATATTCTTTCAAACAGTAAAATAAACATATTTCAAATAAAATTAAGATTTCTGTAAAACAATAAAAGTAATCTAAGATTCAGGAACTTTTTTGACAAATAATGATGACCTGGTTGGGAAATGCCCGTATTTTATGAATAGAAGTTCAAAGTTTCTGTACCTCATCCAATCGAAGATTCATCACATTCGCTATTAATAACAAAGGTTCGGAAAATACAGTTTAGCAGCAATGCATGTCTAATTGAATGTTATTTGTGGGGATTGCGACCAAATCTGAAGATTTTCATCTTGGTTTCTATTTTCGGATTATGAGAAATCACTTTCGGAGTGATGATGGTACACCCTCTGAAAGTTCCACAGTGGAAGATGCCATCAATTCCACTTCAAGTAAATCACCCATGCAGAAATTTAAAATACTTAAGGGAACTGGAAAAAGAAATATTTTAGTAAATAACACCAACACTTGTTTATGAATCTTTCTAAATGCATATTTGCGTTCAATAGATTTTTTTTCAAATTCATGTAATATATAATGCTCATTAAGAGACTCTTTACCCTATACAGTTTTTTTATAGTTTTTATATATTTCTTAATTTCTTTTAAAGAATGCAAACTTTATACTTTTATCAGAATAACAGTTAACTTGCAAAATTCCTGTCTATTCCTGTCTAATTCTTGTGATAAATGCCATTCCATCTTAATAGAAAATTTAAAAATCAATGTTTTTTTTTCAAAAGTGAATATATTTCTTATCACTAACTGATCTCGTCAACTGAGTTATTTATTTTATGCTGCAAACTATGCCAACTATAATTGGAATAAAACAATGCAATTAAAATTCAGTTATAGTTTCTCTTAAACAGAATAATTTTTATTTGTACATTGCATAATGCCGAATCTGTGTAAAAGAATCTTTTTTTTTTTTCATGATGGAAAGATGCATCCATAAAGCTTCTGGGGGTAGATTACTCTACTTTGGAGGGCATTTGCATGATTTTGTGAGGAATTTCGAAGCAAACGGCGTTATTTTTTGGCTCGGTCGTACTACTGGTGAATATAAAAACAAATGCTCAAAGCTTAAAGAAAAAACGCCAAGAATAACAATAGTTTTTAAGGGAATACGGATTGAATAAAAATGAAGTTTTAAGTATGTTTATTTTGATAGGATTATATTATTCTGACACTAGAAGAGGTGGTTTTTCTTTTTCACTGCGATTTACATTTTTGCGGGGTGAAGATTATATTCTCATTTCATTGTCTCCTTGATAGAGTTTCAGAAAAGAAAAACACTTTAGGGCAATCAGTTCAGGAACATCTTGATATAACAATGTTTGAGAGAATAATTCTTTGCAATTTCTAAACTTTTGAATAGATCCTCAAAAAAGTATTCATTTATAATATTCTGCTGTCGTGTATCTGAAATTCACAGGAATAACAGATACGCATTTTAAATTCATTAACTTATTCTAATAAAATGAAAATCGGGTGACTTTTTATAAAAAAAATATATTTAGAATTATCTAACTAAAAATACACCTATATTATAGCTTTATTTCCTGGAACTGTGGGAAATGGCGTATTTAAAATGAGTGAAATGAGATCGGCAACTTATGTAATTTTTTTTTCCTTAAAAAGAATGAAATTCCTTACTTCATGTCAAAGTAAGTCATTCACATAACACCATTAAATATTCTTTCTTAAATCTAAACTCTTATGGAACGTTAGAGTGGAACACATTTATCTAATTTGGCAGAGCAAAATAATAAAGAAGCTCAATTTTATCTTTCAGATATCAAAGCTCTTAAAATGATCGACTTTTTAAAACTGCTTCGAATCTTCATTAAAGCTTATTTTTTTATTTCACTCAGAAATTTTTGAAAAGTTCACTACAATTTTTTTCTGATGCAATTATATCATGAATTTTTCATGGCATATTTATATCCTGAAAAACTGAGTTTTAAAATGTTTAAAAATGGCTTTTAAACATTCTTTTTTCAGCCATGATTCACAATTATTCAGAAAATAAGTCTACTAAAATTCAAAATAATGCGTAAAGTCGTTGTATTTCCAATATCTCATTTTGATGAAAAACAACAACAAGAAATTTTATTGAAGAACAATTAATAACATAAAAGTTTAAATAAAATTTACATGTTTTTTGTAAATTACTAAAAAATTTTGCGATGACATATCAAAATAAATTTTAAATATCATTGAAAATATATTTTAACTACAATTTTTAAATATAAAATTCCGTATTTTTAACAGTAATTCTATCAATTCAGTGATCTCTATTAAAACAAAATAGGCAGCCAAGCAATCAATTGATATTAATGGATTTTTATAGAAAAATATAACAAGAAATAATGTTGAAAACTGCTCTTTAGTGATATTCCTGCTAATTATCCTGATGTATCCCCCCCCCCAATGGGTCTTTGTGCTTTTAGATCCTCAAATTCTGCTTCATTAAAGCTCTAACCAACAACGCTCTGAAGACTTTTGGAAAGCCATTAGAGAGGATTTTGAATATTGAAATGCTGAAAGAAGAAGGAAATACATTTTTCAATATTGTAAGAATCGTCATTAAAATAGAGATTACGAAGTAGGATGATAGTTAATAACAATGCTTGTCAAATTAAAATTTTAAAGCTCAAAGTGTGAATTTAATTTTCTATGAACGTAGATTGCTAAATCTATCAACAAATAGCCTCTGTTTAAATTAACCAAATTTGGAGATGGCGCTGTTACTCTAAGAAGTGCAAAATATTATATTGGATATTTGAATTTTAGCATTTTCTGGGGGAGAAAAAGAGAAATAATATATTCCAGGCACAAAATTTAAATAAATTCACATAGAAAAATAACCATTCACTTTGTGTGTGTGTTATGATAAATTATAAAAATTCCGCCACTGATTCCAACATATCTTATCTTATAATATTCTGGATATCTTCTATTTAAAATAGATTTGTACATTTTACAATCTCGGATAAATATGTAAACTAAAAAAATAATAAAATAAAATGTGATATATATAAAGTTGAAGAAAATTTTTTGAAAACAAAAGTTTTCTTATGCACAAAAGAATATTGGTTTTCAAGATTTACAGCAGATAATACATTACTCTTGAGGCAAAATACATTTGAAAAGCATTATTAGATTCAAGACTATAATCAAAAATATGAAAGGAAGATATTCAAATGTAAATTTAAGAAATTACTCTTATTTTCAATTCAAAACTACAGTTTTAATGATTATTTATAAGTTCACGAGGAAAAATCTAACTTCGAAAATACGAAATAAGTGATAAGAAAGCCCATTAAAAATCAACCAAATAATAAACAACCAATAAAAGTTATTAAAAACTTATTTGATACTTTATTAATGGAAAAAATCATAGAAAAAGTATTTATAAGCACACCCGATTATAAGCAGAATGAAGTCATGGTTATCATGGGTAAATGATGCGGATGATACATAAAATAACGTAAAAAGAGCAAATAAATTCAAATACGTAAGTCACGGATTTGAGCACACAGAACAAAGTTATTTATTATTTTAGAGATTTAGAGAAATTGTGGATAATCTGCATTTAGGCAATAAGAAGCTTAATATAGTTGTTTTATTTCAATTTATTTTATATAAATTGACAAATATATGTAAGACAAATTTCTGGTTATATTTATTTAAAATGAAACTACGAATTGTGCATAGAACGAGATTATATCTTTGTTATATTAGTTAATTTTTAAAAATATTACTTAAAGGGAAACTAAAATTACTTTCAGGTCCTGTGCGTGATATTAAATAGTATGTTCAACGGTAATATTTTCGAAAAACAGCTTTATTTTCAGGAAAACACCTATTTTTGTGTTCAGCAATATGCCATAGAATTTAAAAAAAGGTAATATTTGTAAAAAAACAAACAAAAATAGTCTTAAGAATTTATTTTTACTCTCTCTCTTACTTTTAGTTACTATTTGAATAAATTATATTTATTGTTTTACTCCTTCCTTATTTTTTTTTAGAAATTTCCAAAATCTCAGACGCATAATGGTTTGGAACTTAATTTGTTTATTCAATGAATTGAGTCATTTCAGTTTCATCCTTCGTTTTCCAGACTCTTGTTTTGTTGCCTGAAGGAATAATTTGAAGTAATTTAGCTATATATGCGTAGTAATTTATTTCCGAATCTCCTAATGTTAAAAATATATCTTAATCTTGTATTTTAATTTCTAAATCCACACAAGTGAAGATTCTGTTTCGCCGAATAAATTCACCCACAGAAGAATCATCTACTGTTTAGCTAATATTCATTTTAATCTTTTGTCATTAGCGATAAGAAATTCCCCCAGAGGAATCAGTGTGAGGGGGGGGGGCTTATTATTCTTCACTCGAACAATTGGTTTGTGGGTTGATTTCATTTTACTTCATAAAAAAATATATTCTATAAAATAAAGCAGCATTGAAATAATGCGCGAGTGTGATGTGAAAGCACTACAGTAGGGACTATCCTGTGGCTTTTCTAGGAGTTATTAACGCAATCAGATAAATATTCATTATTTTTTACTCTTACACAAAAGAAGCAGCATTCCGTGTTATTTGTTGAGTCATTTTGTTCCATTATTTCAATATAATCCCATTATTTTGATGAGAAATGCGATTGAATGTTTGTGAGGCATAGTTTTTTTTTCTGAAGTAGAACGATACATAGAGAATATTTAAAACAAATCCAAATAAAACTAATTGGATTTTGCTTGATGCGGTTCAATAATTTTGATGAATGATGGAAAAATGGTTTAAACCATTTAATTATAAATATTCTTGAAAAGTGAAACTAAACAAAATTCTGCTCTTAACTAGAAAACAGTATTATATATACACTACTGGACATAAAAATTGCTACACCAAGAAGGCGACATGCTACAGACGTGAAATTTATACGAATGGAAGAAGGTGCTATGATATGCAAATGATTAGCTTTTCAGCGCATTCAGACAAAGCAGGAGCCAGTAGCGACACCTACATTGTGTTTAAAAGAGGAACTTGTTCAGCCGGTTCCTCATACACAAATTACATTTGAACGTTGTTGCCTGGTGAAAAGTTGTTGTGATGCCTCGTGTAAGAAGGAAGAATGCGTACCAGCACGTTTCTGACTTTGATAAAGGTCGAATTGTAGCATACCGGGATTGCGGTTTATCTTAACGCAGTATTGCTGCTCGCGTCGGTCGAGATCCAATGACTATTAACAGAATATGGAATCGATGGGTTCAGGACGGTAATGCGGAACGCCATGCGGGATCTCAACGGCCACTTATCACTAGCAGCCAAGAAGACAGGCATATTATCCGCATGGCCGTAATGGATCGTGCAACCACGTCACGAGCCGTGAGTCAAGAAACGGGGTCGTTTGGAAGACAAGTGTCTGCACGAACAGTTCGACTATGTTTGCATCAGCATGGACTTTCAGCTCGGAGACCATGGCTGCGGCTTCCCTTGACGCTGCGTTATATACAAGAGCGCCTTCAATGGTGTGATCAATGACGAATCTGGGTGCACGAATGGCGAGACGTCATCTTTTGAGATGAATACAGGTTCTGTGTACAGCATCATGATGGTCGCATCCGTGTTTGGCGGCATCGTGGTGAACGCACACTGGCAGCGTGCATTCGTCATCGTCATACTGGCCCATCACCTGGCGTGATGGTATGGGGTGCCATTGGATACACGTCTCGGTCACCTATTGTTCGCATTGATGGTGCTTTGAACAGTGCACGTTACATTTCTGGTGTGTAATGACTCGTGTATCTACCCTTTATTCGAGCCCTGCGAAATCCAACGTTTCAGCAGGATAATGCCCGACCGCATGTTGCCGGTATTGTACGGACCTTCATTGATACGGAACATGTTCAGCTGTTGCCCTGGACAGCACGTTCTCCAGATCTTTCACCAATAGAAAACGTCTGGTCAATGGATGCCGAGCGACTGGCTCTTCACCAAACGCCAGTCACTACGGTTGATGAACTGTGGCATCGTGTTGAAGCTGCGTGGTCATCTGTACCTGTACACGCAATCCAATCTCTGACTCAATGCTCAGGCGTATAACTGCTGTTATTACTGCCAGAGGTGGTTGTTCTGGGTACTGATTTCTCAGGATCTATATATCCAGCCAAATTTTTTGAAAATTTAATCACTTGTTATTTCTAGTATAATATATTTGTCCAATAAATATAATTTTGTTATCTGCATTTCTTTCTGGTGTAGCAATTTTAATGGCCAGTAGTGTATATAAATAAGAATTTATTTCTTCGCTTAAAGCTGAGTTCTGTGTCATTTTTGTGTGCTGTAGGCCATTTGAAATTTTATGGGTTAATTTTATGTAAGCGTCTAAAATTCAAAGACTTTCAAAGTGAAAATGGCACTTAAAATGTTACCAATTTGTAATTTTTAAAAGTTTTAATTAATTTTTACTAAATTTTTTGGCAGATGATTAAGTTCTTTAAAACGTAAAATTTCACCATTATAATCAGCAAGTGCTCAAATACCTTACAATGACCTTCGGACATTAGACTAATTTAATTAAAAATAGAGACAAACTCCTAACATTAATAATAGACATTAAGAAAGGAAATATGCCACTAAGCATGATATGGCAAACAATGCTTAATAAGTGAGAATCTCAAAAATATAACTATGAATGGTATAAATTCAAGTAAAGCTGAAAATGTTGGTAAATAACTCGAAATTTTTTAATCATTGCCATACGTAGGGACTATGAAAGACATACTATTTGTTGAAAACACTTAAGAGAAATCTGTGAATTCGAAAAGAGGCAACTCGGTTAAGGCAAATTTTCCAATTTTTATCGTCTAAAAGTATTTAGGAATTGTTGATCAGCTAATTGTTCAAAACTCTGAGGCGTTGTAATATTCTTATGAATAAAATGTCTGATAATATGTAAGAGTGACATCCATGCCAGTAGACAGAGTGTCTAGAATCTGTTGTTTAATCTACAAGCTTCTTGAGCCGCAATATTTAATTTTTTTCAATTATGGAAACATTTTTTGATTTCACTCAGGTACAGCTTACTTCAGTATCATTTTATTCTGTTGCAAATAGTTCTCAATATTATGAAAGTTTCTATTAATAATATTTGGAATTTAGGTTTTAGAAATTTCAGCAATAAAGCTTTTATGATTTCCTGAAATTTTTATCCTGAGCTTAGCAAAATTTTCAATCAACTTCTGTTTTATTTCCTAAATGTAAGGCTTGCCAGTTCCCTTTGGGTCGTTTCATTCTCAGAGAAAATGAATAAAATTTTCCGAAATTTTTTGCAGTCTTGCTCACCATGTCTTTATAGATGCATGTTTGAAAATTACTTTCCTGTGATATAATCATTGTTCACTGGATTCGAAAAAACGCCATTCAGTTTGGGTGAGGAATTCATCTTGGTTAGCTCATTCGACATTTGAAATCATTCAGTCTCTAACCATATTTCCTATGCGAATTCGAATGAGTTCAAGACATTTTCACGTTACATATGTCATTTAGCCATAGCCAATGGCTTAATATATATCACATCTATTTTAGTTTTTGAACCGGTTGAACGATTTAGAATCCAAAGATTAGCGAAACTTATTTTATTCATAAAACATTAATTGTTTCAAGAGTGCCAGAAACTTTGGCTGCGCAAGAAAATTGAAATTGATACAAGCCACGTACATGTTAATAATGGCCGTTTAATGGTCGTCGAATGTCATCGGATACATGACAATCATTTGGTGTGATGATCCGGATTCATTGACACGATTCGATTCGAAAAACAATAATTTGTTGAAATACATTTTGCTAGAACATTTTATTCATTTCTACAACACGCAAAATACGCACTTGACAATAGAATGTAAAAAATAATAACTGAAAAAATAAAAAGTCATTTCAATTGATAAGTACGATTTAATTGGTTGCTTCAGTTGGCTATATTGGTTGAATTTCTAACATTTTAAAGCTTTGTTTTGGGGAGAAAGAAGAAACGATTTTCAAATTCAATACTTTATAACTATTTAAATATAAGATCTCTTTTCGAGTCAAGAGGGATTGCAGCAATAACTACTAAATTGCCAATAGACTTAGCAGTGTCGTCCGCAACCTTAACTTTATACAAATCCCCCCCCCCTTATTTATCTTCAAGCACCATTTATGTCAATGATAGATTACCTTATTTATTATTATCCTTTAGTTTCTCACTTGATATAGGAATTTTAAGTTTCAGTGACTCAACTTGCTCACAAAGTTATTTTCTACAGCGTTTCCTTCTCTTTTGAAAACCACACTTCTAACTTTATTGATATTTCAAGTGGATGACTTATACATATCAAATGAGTTAAACAAAATTATTTTTCATGTATTTCTTCTTTGTAATTTCAATAATGATATATATATATATAACTCTATTTAAGTTTATAATATACGGAATAAAAAATGCTGAAGTAAACGAATATATTTTATTCCATGAAGAGGCATATCTATAAAAGCACCTGAAATAATTTGCATGTGATGTTTACATATTTGTTTTCTCTGTATATTAAATGGGAATATTCTTCTCATTTATGCAAAACATGTAAACCAAACTACGTCATAATAATGTATAATGCACCACATTAAATCTTGCTCAAAAATAATATTAAACATTCCAGCATTTAAGAAATTTCATTAAATAATCACAAAATTAAACTAATTTAATTATTTTTATAGCAATAAAAATTAGCAGAATTGTTTTTGAAATGCACATATTAACAGTTCCATATGCATTACGAGTCATTCGTAATATTTTTATGTCTCATTTGTATCATTAGATGTCATGTTTAAATTTTGCAATCACTCTTAAGTGTATGCAATTCTTCAAACATATTTCAAATTTTAAAATAAGTATTTTCGAGCTTCTGTGTGTGGCAGACCTTCCACTCTTATCAGCAGGTCAAATTTAGCTTTTCCTCCGTTTAAATGAAGCTTAACTACATCGATGAGCATATTGCAACCTGTTATACACCTCATCCTCCTACGCAGAAAGATTTGAGCCTGCCAAAGTCCTACCCGGCATGCTTCACGGAAGGTGGGTTCAGGTGATGCCACCGAATCCGGAACCACAGTCCAGGATGGCGAGGAAGAGCGTCACAGTGATTGAGAGAGAATAGTTCACGATCGCAGAGTTCTGGAGGAATGCCGGACTTTTCTGATTATGGAAGCCATGTTTGGCGGAAGGCGTATCCCCGAGGTCGCTTTTCCTGAAAGAAGTAAAATAAATATTTTCGAATTAATTAATTATGAAAGAGAATAAAATGTACAATCTGTGAAGTGTAAAAGGAAATCTTATCGTAGTACAATACTGTCTTAACAATTTTCAAGTGGTTTTAAAAAACGTGGTGGGTGGTGAGCTATGGTCATCAGCTTTAATTGATTAAAAATAAACAGCAAGAAATGCATTGAAGTTACCTAATTAAGAAATAATTTCTCTGATATTTTGACCTTGATTAGGAAGTTATTATTAGGATTTTTATATCTCCAATTATAAAGTTTTAACTAAATTACTATAATTCTTTATATATTATTTTAGCCCATTTACGCCAACCATCCAGCCTGATGAAACTATAATTTTCTTTTAATCCAAATGAACTAACTGCAAATTTGGCAAGTTGATATCTATCTCAGTGATAATGCTATGTATCTTGTGGAGAATCATCAATTATCAAAAGTAAATTTTGTTTGTTTATTTTTGAGTGTTTTGTTCATTTGGATTTTTTAATCCGAATGAATCACTTGCTTCATTCTACAACTGATCCAAAGAACTCAAATGAATATTCCTGCTATTTTTACTACGAAGCCAGCTTAGCTACTAATAATGAACTGATGAAACAAAATGCTTTTAATCTTAATTTTTCTTTGAGAATATCTGTCAGATTCAATTAAAAAATAAAGTGTTAAAAAACCAGTAATTAAATAAGTTCAGAAACTTCATTTAAGAGTGTGTCATCAAAACACTTCAGTAGATTTTAATACCGATTCAAAATTTATTAGCGCAATTTTTTTTAATGTGTGTGTCCAGCAATATTTAAAACCTTAAAATGCACACTATTTCCTAAGAAATGACTTAGCATATACGTTGAACTTTCTGACTCGGCAGTTATTTTTTGCACACGAAGGCTAATTAGTACGGAACCTACTGTTTAAAGTGGACTTCGAGTCACTATGATAATCTATACTAAATGTGAGATTTGAATCCATGAACTGTTGAACCAAAAGCAAGAACACTCTAGCCATTCCCTTACCATCTCGGCTTGCATTTTCGGAGAAATAAATCTACTACTTTAGATTTCTTTTTAATCTAAAAAATAATTGCAATAATCATAAATTCTCTCTCACACACTCTCTCTCTCTCACACACTCTCTCTCACACACTCTCTCTCTCACACACTCTCTCTCTCACACACTCTCTCTCTCTCACACACTCTCTCTCACACACTCTCTCTCTCACACACTCTCTCTCTCTCACACTCTCTCTCACACACACTCTCTCTCTCTCACAGAAACACACCTACAAAACATTATACTTTTGCAATAAAATAAAAATGAAAGTGTAAACAGGAAACTTATCATAATACGATTTGGGTATCTGTTTATATTTTGCTTACGCGAAATTACAGTTGCAATTTTATTATCTAAAATTCATTGCTATAAAATTTAATATATGTAATTCCAAATTATTTAAATGTAAATTTCTTGTTTAAAGTGAAAAATATTAAAACATAGTATATAGTATCATATAATTAAACGTACAGTGTTAAAAAATTAATTTAAAAAATCTATTAAAAATAAATTAATAAATTAAAATAATTATATCCACTTTAAAATTATATCCACTTTAAATTTTACCTAATAAAATAATTTAAGTCAGTAAGTTTAAAATGCATAACTTATATTTTTTTATAAATTCAAATACTTCAGTCTTTAAATTAATTTTTGTTTTAGTTTTTGCATAATTTTGGTATAAAAGTAAAGATGTATCTGTGCCATTCATTGTACATTATTTTGTGCTTTTAACTATAATAACTCGCTTCCCTTTAATAAATTTCTTTGAATAAACAACCTATTTTACCCTTAATTACCTAGCTGAATTACCTCGTAAATTGTTGCAATTACACAATGCGAATATTTTTTCATTACCTGGTTAACATATTATTTAAACTATTAAGAAAGAATAATAAAGATAGTTTCATAAAATGTATGCAATTTTAAGAATTTATTTTCCGCACTTTTAATGAGTTTTTCAGATGTAAGAGTTTTATAAAAAAAAATACAGTAATAATAGAATATTCTATATCTAAAATCTTTTATATCAAAGTTTCATTTACGACGAAAACGCAAAACTCAATTTCATTTTGGAACGAAAAGAAAGAAAAATTATAATTCGTTCGTTTCTAAAGGAAAACATTAAGTCATTAAGAAAAACTTCTCTTCAATTACATCTGCAGTCTCAATACATGCGAGCAAAGATATTATAAAACTCCTGGAAGTTTAATGTGGAATAATTTTTAATTACTCTTGACTAAACATGCATAGAAATTATTCTTAAACGAAGAAGAAATAATTGCAGTAAAATAATAAATAGAGATACATGATGAGCTGATATAATGGAGAATTTTAATGAAAGTAAACATTTTCATCGGTACAGATAAGTAATTAAAACAGATCTTGTATCAAAATTTTATGTCTTATATCCAAACTTTTCATTATACTGTATTCAAAAGTAAAAGTAATCAAAACAGAAATGTTCACTATTTAAAGTTTTACATTTATTTTCTCCATTTTTAATGAAATGACCTTTCATAAAATGTTTTCCAACTACAAAAGCAAATGAATGCCGATGTTTTTTATTTGTTTACCGTACTATTAACATTGAGATGAGTTATTTGTATACAGTGAAAGAAACTTTAAGAAATAAATAAAAAGCAAATGTTCATATATTTTTTGTTTCTTATTTCAATCATTAAGCTAATACTTGCTTATTGCACTAATCTAAAAAAAAACTGTTTTTCTTTCCAAAGGACTAAATAAGCGGAATCTTACTAACTAGTACCCGCTGAGTTTAAATATATACTCAGATTTTCTCCATCAGGAAACTTTTTGTGTGTGTGTGTGACACATTTTTAAAGTTCTGAAAGAATTAATATTTAGACAAACAATGATAAATATACGGATACATCTAGCTTAAAAAAGTTGTATTTTGATCTTCTAATATATTTTGTGTTAGAGGTGCCCCCTTTCATAATTTAGCGGTAATTATCTAACGTACTGGGACTCCATTGGAGATGGTATTTCATTTATATAGTAACAATCTGCTGATGAAAACGTTCGCCTTCTTCATCAGACAGCCCCAATATTTTCATAGAAGAACTCCAAATGAGACCAAAAAGAGAATTTTTAAAAACATTTTGCTTCCCTTTGTATGGAGCCAGATGATCATTCACGATTTCCTTTAACTTTTCTTGTTTATTATTGCCACGGCATCCAATATTTTATATGCAGCGTTTTCTGATGCATTCAGCATTTCCACAAAATGTTTCTCATGTGTGATGTTATTTACAAATAAGATTAATTTATGGACCTATAAATATTCCTTTTTTCACTGTTTTATCACTTATTTTGGCAAACTTAAATTTCAGGTATATATAAATGTAGCAGAAGTTGTATCCATAAATTTCACAAAATTCTTCAGAAGCCAACATTTTGTATGTAATGGAGATCAAAACACGCTATTGCGGGTAACATTAAGAAACTATTTGATACATTTTTATGTCCTAGAATGAGATTCACGTTCAGGCCACTGTTTGTTTACGCCATGAGATTTCCTATCCCATTCATATAAAAAAAAAACAGAAAAATGTTTTGTCGCCAAGCTGTAAGCCTAACAATAAAATTGATACTTTTAAGTTACCGCATACATTCCAATTATATTTAGGGTACTGGATTTTTCCTAACAACAGTTTCACATATTTTTATGTTCCTTTCATATTACTATCATACGCGACGGGTATTTAAGGTATGATTCATTTCTGTTATTCAATCATACAGCTTTCAAACTAACTTTCGATGAATCCGCATGTATCTTGTGTTGATATCCAATATCCTCCACTAACATTATTACTAAAATATTAGGCATTATTACAAATAAACATCATTGCATAAAACAAAAAATGCCTTTTTAGAGAATTCCTTAACGTTTTCTTTTAGCAAAATCTAGCTTTGAGCCTGAAAGCTAAAATCTCTCTGACAACTGAAGATAAATTAAATCCTTTATAAGGTCATTAGGATCTATTTTTTTTATCTAAAAAGAGAAAATCTGAAGAACTACCTACCTATTTCAAAGGTAAGGTCACTTCTCTATTTTCTTTTGCCTCTAATGTGAGCTTGGTCAAAGGAGTTATTAAATATTGCCATAAAATATGGGCACTTTGGCACAGGTTACTCTTACTATGACACACAGGTCTCATTGCAGGTGCCAAATTGGGATGCTTTACTGTATATTTTATTTTGGATATATCTCTACTGTATATTTTATTTTTTTCTAATGTTCATCATGCAAAAGTAACTATCAAAGGAATGGTCCTTCTGTTCCCACCAAATCATAGGGAACAAAAATGGCGTACGATGAGTACCATTTTTCCATCCCATCAGAATCCTAAAGCAGGATGCTCGCCCTGTTTCTGGGATCCACTCTTTATCGAGATCATCAATCAACTTATAACTGGAGTATATATTTAATGATAATTTTTCATTAGTGGTGTACAATATCATCTTTAAGACTTCAATGTGAGTTTTGTACATATGTAATAGAAGCTGTTTGGTTCATTTAAACACTTTCTTTTTCACAAAAAGGTTATAGAACATAAATAAAAACAGAACAAATCTATAACAAAAATAGAAACAGCAACTATTACAGAACGTGTCCCTGGGATCACGCTATTATTTCAATCTATTATTAATTTGCAAGAATCAAAAAAATTCAAATAACATTTAAAAAAGTATAATGACTTGAATCTGATTGCATAAGAAGCAATATATATACATATATATATATATATATATATTATTCAGTAAGTAAAATTACATTACAATCCTTATTTAGTTTTTTCGTGAAAAATTTTTTTTGATAAATGCTATTAAAAATCAAATCGAAGTAGCATTTAAATTGCAAGTTTAACTAATAAATCACGATAACTGTCTTATTAATCGACAAATTTAGCCATTTTTACACTATTGAAAAATTATCATAAATTGAGCTGCCACAGTAAAATGACAACAAATAGACGATGTTTTTCAGATTTAGTAGTTTTATAATTTTATAACATATTTAGATTAATTTTTAAAGTGTTGATAAAATTCATATTAAACAGTTTAATATTTCATAGGAACAATATTCATATATATTAAATTTAAATTATTGGCATTAACTTAATTTAATTAGTTTTAAAACATTATATTAATTATAGTAAAATTCACAAAAGACAAAATGGTCCCTCAGTTTTTAACAGAAAATATATATTTAGTTCGATGATGAGCACAAAATAGTCCCCCCTTTCAGCAGATTTGTCTTTAGAGTGTGAGAATGGTGTAACACTCCTTTTAAAAGTTTATAATTTCACGTATGCTTAGTTTTCATAATTATATTAATAAAGAATGAATACACAAAATATATTAACTGAAGTTGATATATAATTTATATAAATTATATAGTTATAATAGTAATTAGAATATTAATATGTCCCCATACATTCAGTGCTCTCAGTATATGGAATGTATAAATAATTATTTAAAGCGCCTTAATTTATTACCCCGCCCAGATTAAATGTAATAAAATACAATAATTTAATTAAATCATGCGTCGCATTGATTACAATATTACGACATTGTTTTCACCGTTGAGACTTTTCGCCTGATGAATATCTATACACACAAACTCCATATTTAATTTTTAAATAATTTAACCTAATTAAATGACTTTTACGCAAACTATATTGAATTTTCTGAGATAATAAAAATGTATTATACTATGATTTTACTGTTTTAAGTGATATCTAAATATATGTCTTATTAATTGAAATATAACTCTTTTCTTTTCTCTAAATAGTGTTAGAAAGATGAGGCTAAATGAAGTTTCATCACTTTTCTTGAATTTTCATTACTTCGATACAATAACTTTCCAATTAAGTCACAATAAAAATCAGCATATAGTTCTAGCACTATTTTTGAACAAATTATTATTTGAAATTTTATACTATCACTGCAAGGGAAGTTTTATATTTAAGAGATTCCATTGTTTTAATTATCTTCCATTGATCAAAATATAAAAGAAAAAATTTATGTTAGAGCTGACATGCCAGATATATATTTCTCATTGATTTCAGATCATTGCAAGGAAGTTTGAGGCATGCAGGCTTAAAACTTATTATTCTGAAGGATAAATTATTGGAAAAATAATAAAATCAATTTGTTATGACACAAATTCTAAAATACAATTCATTACAACACTTGATCTGTTCACTTTTATAATTTTACTATACTGTGCTTTGTTCGAAAACTATTGTGAAATTGAATTGTCATTTCCAGTCTTCAATTTTTTTTTTAATTATACGAAATATTATTTCATTTCTCTAAATTCTTCAGTGTTTTACACAAATTGCTTTGTTACTATAAATATGAAAGTTTTGACTTAGAAATTATTTTCTTTATTTGAATCAAAAATAGTAAGGCAATTTACTTACAGATTTTTCCTTTTTAACATTTTGAAATAGAATTGTTATATTTGGTAAGACTGTATGTTTTAAATATATTTAAGAGAATATCTCTGATTTAACAAGGAAAAAAGTACCATCTTAGCTCTAAAAATAGTGAGAAAAAGTATACAAATTGTAATTTCACCTCTTTTCTTTACATGAAAAAAGATTTTGAAAAAAATATAATTGAATGAAGACATACAAAGTTATATTTAAAAGGTAAAACTCTTCAAATTTACTTTCATTTAAACATTTCCTTTCGAAATATGTTGCATGTGTGATAATTGACAGTCAAAATCACATCAGAATTATGTTGTTTTCATTGTTCTTATTTTAAACATAAAGAAATATATGTTTGTCAAAATAATTGAAATACTTATGAATAAAGGAAAAAGATTTGAACGCGCTTCATATGTGTTAAAATACAATAACACGGCTACTAGGTTTTTTATAAATAAGAATATATGCAATTGCAGGTTGTGTATGGCATCCTTATTAAAGTTCTGTAAGTCTTGGTTTTTTTTTTAAAATTTATAAAAACGGTATCTCATACTTTCAGTGACTAATTTGTACAAAACATTATATATGGAGAAATATTAAATCTCTTAAATACGACCGAAATTTGACAATTTTGAGGCGTTATTAGAGATGTGATGTCTAAGGTCCTTATAATATACACACAGTGCGGTAAGACACACTTGGCGAAGCAAAACAATGATCCTGAAGAGAAGCAGAGTGCAAGAGACCGTCTGATAATGAAGAAGATTGTAAGGACTAAAAAATAAACAGTTGCAACAAGAGTGAATGAAGTAATCAGTCAGCAACTGAATTCTCTAGAGTCAATGATTACAGTTAAAAAGCAACATCGTAAGCAGAACATTTAGGGGAGAACAGCCATAAACTTCAAATCCAATTTTTACAGAGCAAAGTTCATCATTACGTTTTATCAAAGCTCGTATTTTAATGTCATAATTAAAAAATCTGATAAATTAATATAGGAAAGAAATTAATATTTTCTCACTGATCTACATTTTAACTTTTCCTTACAACAGATCGGGATTATATTTGGAAGCAACCTACACAGGGGTATGATTATGTTTGTTTTTTTCCAACTTCAAGTAATGATGTGGATTTGTCCCAATATAAACAGTTTTCTAGAACTGTTCTGCTTCTCCAATCTTAATTGTGACAAAAAAAATCCTGTAGTCTAAAAAAACTTTATCTGTTCACATCTATTCTGTGTGGCAAACTTTGTTTCCAGCGAGAGATGGAATTTTTCAGGATGGAATGCAACTCAAGTAATCAATGTATGGCATCCTTATTAAAGTTCTGTAAGTCTTGGTTTTTTTTAAAAATTTATAAATACTCATACTTTCAGTGACTAATTTATACAAAACATTATATATGGAGAAATATTAAATCTCTTAAATACGACCGAAATTTGACAATTTTGAGGCGTTATTAGAGATGTGGTGTCTAAGGTCCTTATAATATACACACAGTGCGGTAAGACACACTTGGCGAAGCAAAACTATGATCCTGAAGAGAAGCAGAGTGCAAGAGACCGTCTGATAATGAAGAAGATTGTAAGGACTAAAAAATAAACAGTTGCAACAAGAGTGAATGAAGTAATCAGTCAGCAACTGAATTCTCTAGAGTCAATGATTACAGTTAAGCTCGTATTTTAATGTCATTAAAGCTCGTATTTTAATGTCATAATTAAAAAATCTGATAAATTAATATAGGAAAGAAATTAATATTTTCTCACTGATCTACATTTTAATTTTTCCTTACAACAGATCGGGATTATATTTGGAAGCAACCTACACAGGGGTATGATTATGTTTGTTTTTTCCAACTTCAAGTAATGATGTGGATTTGTCCCAATATAAACAGTTTTCTAGAACTGTTCTGCTTCTCCAATCTTAATTGTGACAAAAAAAATCCTGTAGTCTAAAAAAACTTTATCTGTTCACATCTATTCTGTGTGGCAAACTTTGTTTCCAGCGAGAGATGGAATTTTTCAGGATGGAATGCAACTCGCCCAATCATGTCCAATCATGGTTTTATGAACATGAGGATGAAGATAAACATCTTTTTTGATCCATACACAATTAACTAATATGGTCTTCTCGTAACGCTCAGTACGAAATTTATGTACTCTCTATCTGCATTTCTCTCATAGCTTCCACAATATGTGTGTATATAGCTTCTATTATGAGACATACTATATACACAATATGTGTGTATATAGTATGTCTCATAGCTTCCACAAATGTATTATTTTGAGGTGTTTAAATGCAAGCAAAATTTGAAGAGTTTTTAAATATTTCTTTTTTATAAAATATTTTGACCAATGGACTCATATGATTTCACGTAATAACAATGAACACAGTTTAAAAATTATATTTACTTATTCCATATCACCAAGAATCAATAAATTTAATGCACTGTGTGTAAGCAAATATGTTAAAATCATGGAATACGAAAGTGTTTTTAATATCTCAATATTGGAGCAGGCTCTTTCGTCATAAGAGAAGTCATTTTATAGGGGAACCACATTAATTTACAGTCTTTTTGTATTCAGATAGCATTGCCCACAAGTAAATCCACTATACAACGAAGTCCCAATAATGCAAATTGTAAATTTAAAACATCGTTTCTAAAACCCTGAATTCAGAGCATATATTCTACCATGATGTTTGTAGATTATGCTTACTAAATAACATAGCGCTATATATGGTACGTAAGCTAGCTATATTAAAATTTACTTTTATTCGTTCATCTGAGTCATTAAACTGCGCTCTATTTGGGACAGATGTGGGAGAGATACTGGAGAGCACAAGATGAAGAATTAGCAGATTTAATGTGCTTTCAGTTTTGTTATATGAGTTCATGTTAACTTTGTTCTAGTTTTATCGTTTGTTATTGTGACTACAGTTGTCTTCTAATCTGCTATTAAAAATAAAAAAATCATCTATTTGATTAGTTTTAATTTATGCTGTGCACAATTTAAAAATAAATTTAAAATTAACTAAAATTAAACATAATACTTTCTCTGCATAATTAAAAACTGGAAAGCAGAATCTCAATTTAATTAAATTAAAAGGGATAACAGAACACGAATTCTATGATTTACCTCCTATTGAACGACGAGTAGTCCAAGCGCACCCACAGGTCATTGAAGGGCCTAGAGGAGAGCGGGGGTGTCGTTGTAGGGGTGATCTCGAACACGTTCCTCTGTGGAGAGCTGCGACGCCGATTTGATTTTCGACTTCTTCTAACCGCTTCTGCATTTTGAGCCACACTTTTCTTCATTTTGCTGGAACAGAGTAAAATGCTTATAATAATGATTCTTTATTAAGTTATGCATTCTAATAATATTTTAAAACAATTCTGGAAATGATATATATTCCTTGCAGTAAATCAAAATCATTTTCAGAATGTTTACATGAATGGAGTTTCTCTGAGGTTTCTTCCCTGAATAGAGTTTTTTAATATAAAAAATACCATTTATTTAAAAATTACAAATTAAGTGAAGCAAGCTCATGAATTTATCATTCGATTATCTTTATCGGCAATATGATACAGCACTCAAGTTTGTATGGCTGTAACTTTTATAGAAGTTGAGGATAGCAGTTTTGCTTTATGTATTTTTTAATCCTCTTGCTAAATTTTGTAAATGAAATAATCGATGGTTTCAAGGAAGTACTAAACTGTTGTCAAGGTAAATGATAATGGTATTGAACTCCTTTCATTTACCTAGATCTTTAAAGGCAATCCTTGATCCGTGTTTTTGCAGCTAAGGAAAGGAAAGCATGCTTCCCCATTTAATGAGTCAGCTAAAATAATCTGTGAACAAAGTAGCTGCATCCCAAGAAACGAAATTGTATAGGTCCGATCTCTGCATAATCCTAATCTATCTTTGATCAAGACAGTTACAGTCAAGAATACAAAAATGAGCATCTCCATTTTCTGGATAAACTAATTAGTCTTCAGCCAGAAAAACTAAAATAATTTATTTCCTGGATAATAAAAATTTAAATTTTATCATGGCAGTCACAGCTGAGAAAATCAAAGGTGCTTTCCATTTTCTTATATAAACCAAAACACCTTTTGTCAATGCGAATAATAAAAAACAGTTGTTATTTTATTTCTTGAATAACCCAAAGACGTCTTTCACAAAGGTATTTACAATCAATAAAGTAAAAATGTGCAGCTCTGTTTCTTAAAACAACCAAAAATATCTCTATTTCATATAACTTCGGCTGAGAAAATGAAATTACGTTACTCATTTCTTACATAAACTAATTCCATCTTTGAGGAAGGCAGTTACACTTGAGGAAACAAGGACGCACTTCTTCGTTTCTTGGATCTGCCAAAAAAATAATAACTGATCAACGTAGGATTCAACAGAGAAAACAGAAGCATATGGCCCCATTTCCTACATTGGGCAAGGTAAATATAAGCGTGCTGTTACATGCTTGTGTAATGATTATTTCTCATAATTATGAATATCCACTATATATAATTAAATTAAATAATTCTGAATACAATACAATACTCTATGTCATTTATTTTCGAAAATGTGAGAAAGGTATTTTGTTCCAAAATTTCTAATTAAATAGTTGCATGAAAAAAGTATCACAGACGAACATGTATCATGTACATTTTCAAAATATATGAAGTTATTTTGTAAATCTTCAAATTCGGAATAGCTTCTTTAAGCGGCAGTGTTGTATAAAATACACAACCATTCGTTGTCCAAAAATGTTATTATTTTTTAAACCACTTACTTACCTGCAAACACAAAAAGGAAACTATAATAAGAGCTGTCAGTTTACTGTGAAATACCAAAGTCCCCAATGTAATATTTACTGAAAAATAGCAATCTTAGAAAATTGAAAAAGTAAACAAAATATGCATTTTATATCCTACTATATACGAAATATAAAAATAAAAGCATACGACTCATTTTTGTCTGGAAGTTGATGGATTTGTTTTCTCTGATAAAACTCTGTTTATATTGATGTAACACGATGAGATACCAAATGATTGATGACGATGGATATCAACTACGGATATATTTCGTAATCAGTTTTTTGCACCTATGTTTCAAAATGCACCACTTATTGAGCTACCAAATACAAAACGTTTCTGGTTTCGTTGAAAAAATAGTCTAAACATTTGTTACTAAAGCTTTTTAGTGTAAGAACTTCATAATATTTTTCAAACTTTTGGGTTACCTTATATGCATGGCATAAATCGTACGGACACTTGGATAAAGCTGAAAGTTCCTTCACTTATACTGTAATACACTATTGCAGACTTAGATCATTAACTTTAATTTTAAGGCATGAACAAATGAAAAAACTTAAAATTATTGTAAACTTTAAAATTTAACACAGTAGTAAGAAAATAAATGCAAATACTTGGGTAAATTCAAGCAATAGTTACAGTCCGTCCACTGGGGGTTCCTTACACTGAATCGGAAGATCCTTTCTGAACTCTAGTGGCCGCTCATATGTGCGCCCCTGTTTATTTTAATTATATTGTCAAATCTTAGCAAAACAGCTGACGCTGCATAAAAATGATTTCTGTTCTATTCTTTGGATTTAATTAACATTTTAATTTTATGGTGATTAAAGGCAAATAAGTCGTTTTACGCAAAAATGTCGAATAAAAAGGTAAATCAAAGTTTATGGCAATTTCCAAAATCATTGAAAATTCAATTTTGTAAATGATAAGTTAGAGAAACGTTAAAATTGCTAAAACACTTTGGTCAGTCACGCTGCAAGTCTATCTACACCAAAGGATTTCACGTCCCATAGTTTCAGAAACTCTGATTTACATCAATACTAATTTATTTTCTGTAAATTGTTATTCCAATGAGTTTTCTTTTTCTTCGTGTTAAACTGCTGATGTTAAGGAAAACCATTTCTTGCTTTAGAGCTGTTATTGATACATCGTTTCTAATTTAAAGATGAATATCAAGCTTAATTTACACTCTGTTTCATGTTCACAAAATTTGACAATGTTTAATGTTGAAACATTTTCCAAAATAAAAAGAATATAAAATTAAAATTAAAATCTTCCAGTTCCTTTTGAGTTCATAAATATTGACTATGGGTTCTAAAGTTGTGAAAAAATGAAGCTTTATGGCAAATCATTTAAGACAGCGATTCGTTTTTGCCAGAAAGATACATTCCAAGTTAAAACACTGTATTTTGTAGTCATGACTACAATTTTGTATTTTTAATTTAAACCAGTGCTCTTTTGTACAATTTAAAATGGTTATCGAATTCTAATACAGCTTCATAATTTATAAAACTGAATGTAAATAAAATAAAAGTTGCTAATGTAATTTTAAAAAATTATCTTTTTTAACATTAATTACACAAAATATAATTATAGATGATAGTAAATATCCGAAAAATCAAATTTTTTCTAAGTGTAATGAAACGATCCATCCAATCGATAATTTTATTAAACCGAAAGTTTCTAAAACAGGTGAGATTTTTGTTACTTTTCCAAAAAGTATAAAATCTTAATTATAGTATTTGCAATAAGCATAATTAATGCAATGGAAAATTTAATTAATATGTTTTTAATTTTCTTGAAAATTTAATTAGTCACGATATAATTAGTTTGAAAGCAATAACGTTCAGCACCCGGAAACACTTCTCGCTTCATAAAAGTATTTGTTTTTTTTTTCCTTTTTTTTAAATAGCGATTTCTACTGAGGGTAGAGAAAAAATATTTATGAATTCGAAACCCTTCTTCCTCCCACATTCTCAATGTTTTAAAAACAATAATTGTTTTTTGGATTGTTTTTAAAAATAATACTTACTTCCATTTTCAAGAATTCTGCTTTCGCTAATTTCGGTGAACTAAATTTCGTGTTCCTTTATCTAGTGCGCATGGGAAAGGGTAAACAAACAGAAATAGTGAACATTTATTGACGAGGAAGATCAATCCAGATAGGAACAGATGGCTTCTTTTTCAAAATGGGGATCTACAGATAGGAAGTCATAACAGGCATGAAAGTTTTATATCCAAGACTTATTCAAGGTTAGAATCCGAACCCACTCGGTGTACGCCGGGGGTCATAACCACTACACGAGCTAGGCAGCTTTCACGTTGTTTAGTTATTATTGGCAACATGACTTCAAATATACAAGTTATATATATCAAAATCCATGTGATTCTCACACAAGAATTATTCGCTTAAATAAATTATTCATCAAAACATTTCTTAAAAATGTTGTTTTTCTTACTTATGAAATTTGGACAAACCAAGCTCACTATGCTCTTGGCTATGCGAATTTATGTCAATGCGGCCTTTTCTTAAACCGGAGCACCCCGAAGGTGAAAGAGTGACTTTGCTCTAAGTTTCTCCGATAAATGACACTTCCAGAGGATCCACTCTCTCAATTTTGACATTTATCTGAAGGGGAGAAAATTTTTTGTAGACCATTACACCCATGATAACTGCTCAATGAACGACCTCAGGGCTTTCGATTCCCGAGATTTGACACATCTCTTAAAAATGATCTCAAAAAGATGAAATTGAATAATATTTTTAAAAAATTTGAATTAAAACTTTTTCACTATAATAAGCTGTATTTTCAAACTTTAACACATTATTAAATGTTTATTTCTGTAAGTACTTAAGTTTCTTCGCTAAATATCCTGTTACATTTTTTCCCTCTGCTTCAGACACTTATTAACAATTCAGCTTTTATCTTCTATTATTGCATAAAACAGCTATTTTAGTTTATTATCTTTTCCAGTTGCTTTCTTTCTTTCGTGACCATGGAAGTTATTATTACGGAAGAGTAAATAAAGTTATGCCACGTCCAAAAAAGTAAATAAGGTTTGATGTAGATAATGAGATTGCAGTATAAAAAAATGGAAACTAATAATCATGTTTTCTCATAAACTATTTTTTATTTATGATGAAGTTGTCTATATTTTATTTTTTCACGACTGGTGTTCAAAGAAATGTATTATTTAATTCTGTGTGAATCAGCATTATTTCTTAATTTTTAATGTCTGAAATTCTCTCTCTTCTCTTTAGAATTATCGCCTGAATTATTCTAAAGGATAATTTTTATAAAATATAATTTATTGGTGATAAAATATTAATTATTAATAAATTAGTACCGTTATATATATACATATTAATTTAAAATTCAATTATAATGATTATTATCATCGAATTTTAAATAAATTATATTATTATTAAGATATTATTTTATTGCTAAGCGACACATTTTATTATTATTAAGATATAATGTGGTTATTATAATAATAATTAATTAATTATATTTAAAGAAAATTTAAATAATATATTCAAATTAAGGAAATCATATTTTATTTATAAAAAATAGAATTTACCGTACAACAAATTCTTGTTTTGTTGGCAATATGCTTTTACCTTTTTGAGATTTTTGCTTTGGCTGACAAATGCTCTATTTCAAACCCATGCGCTTGGATGAAGTCTAGGACAGTGTTGTTCCCAAGAAAATGACCTGAAATTGAAACATGGATTTAATTATTTTGGATAATGATGAAATTCATTTTCAAGGTAATTTTATTTTATTTCATGTTTGATACCATTGTCGATTTTTCTTACGTATTTATTAAGCGATTGTAAAATTTGTAGGTAAGAATTTTATTAATTGAAATTAAACACCGATAAATTTTCTCTGGATGAAAATAAACTTCTCCCTAAACAATAGTATGGGTTTCGTAAGGGCCACAGCACTATTGATCAAGTTTTGTTTTTTTGCCCAAACCATCAGTGATTCCCAGAATCTTAAACCTACTGATCACAGCATTGCGCCTCTATTGGACTTGTCAAAGGCTTTCGACAAAGTTTGGAAGCATAAACTCATCATTAAGCTGCATAATAATTTTAATATCCGAGATAATACTTTGGCTTGGATTTCTAATTATCTCCATCAGAGGTATATAAGGGTTAAATATAACAAATCCTTCTCAAAGACTTTCCAACTTGGTCAAGGTGTTCCCCAGGGAACTGTTCTCAGCCCAACTCTTTTTTTTCTTTATATTTGACTGGTACTGAGAGGACTATCTCTCTTGACACGCGCATTGGAATGTTTGCTGATGATATAATTCTCTGGAGTTCTGGAATCTTTATTCCTGAGATATAATCTCGGATTAACAGTTCTTTGGAGGCCCTTTCCGAGTTTGCGGCGGAGTTCAAGTTGAGTTTTAAACCAACCAAATAAGTTACCACCTTCTTTACTACAGATAAACACTTATATCACTACCAACCTTCTTTGTTACTTAATCATCAACTTACTTACGAGATACATCCAAAATAACTGGGATTAATTCTAGACCCGGAATTTACATGCAACATACATATCGAATACATTACCTTGAAAGCCAGGAAACGACTACGCATCTTGATATACATTGCTGTTAGAGACTGGGAAGCGGATGCAACTACCATTAGAACTACCTACCTCGCACTCATTAGGCCCATTTTAGAACATGGCTTCAGAATCTACTGTTGTGATTCTAATTCCAATTTGGAAAAATTATAAAAAGTCAAATTGAGTGCTACACGCATTATTACTGGCTTGAAACGCAGCTGTCTTTCAGAAATATTACTCTTCGAAGCAGACTTACAACCTCTCCATATCAGAAGACAATCCTGTCTAGTCAAATATTGCAATAAAATCAACAGTTATAGCCAAGACAATCTCACGTCAAGTTACCTAAGCAACTGGACTCGGTTCCAAAGATTAAAGAAACACAGTCCCTTCAGTCTGTTTAACTCACTACACTTAATCAAGAACAATGTCAAACCACATGTCTTTCATTATAGTCTGAGCCCTGCTGAGGCTCTTTTTTAAATTCACTTCAATTACGAACTTTCTATGGCAGTCATCAAGAGGGATTGCTTACCTGAATTGCTAAAACAACTAGCCTTGGAAATCATTAATAATATTCCACTAAATGACATAAAAATCTACACTGATGGCAGCAAAGTAAGTCATTGAACTGGCAGCGGAATCTTTATCGAGACTCCTCATGACAAACTCTCTCTTAGTCAACGTAATCCCGACTTCTGTTCGGTCTTTCTTAGCGAATTAATATCCATCAACATCGGATAGGAATCTATCATGAGTGAAATTAATTATAGTGATGTATGGATATTAACTGATAGCCATAGTTCAATTCAACATCTACAAAACTGAACCTGATTGGGAGACCAAACAAGCCTTTCTGTTCTACACAAGTTTAAAATTGTCTCTCTTCGGCATAATATCTATTTTCAATGGATCCCGTCTCACGTGGATATTGGAGGCAATGGAATAGCAGACACTTTAGCAAAGGAGGGCTCAGGTCATCCTGCTCCTTCTTCTTCCGCACTTACCTACCTTGAACTCTTTTCCCTGAGAAAAGCCCAGATCAAAACCGATTGGAATGTACCTTTGACTCACCACTTCTACAAGGGTAGAAAGCTGGGACTTTGTCTGGCTCATTCCTGTGATAGGAAATACAAAACTTGCCTTGCAAGTCTCGCCTCTGGCAACCTGAAATGCCTCACTTTTGTAGCGGGTAACAAGACCTTCCTCCTTTGTCCTAAATTACATGGACACCAAGCTTCTCCTGAGCATATCCTGAATTGTATGAAAATACTATGGGACGAAATCTACACTTCTCTCCTCCTTGCCATCGATTTCCTCTCAGTCAATGGATTCCTAGATTGGGTTCTGACTCCGTCAGACCCTTGGAAATAAACAACAAATACCAATAAATTGTTGAATATCGTCAATGTCCTAGTGTTCCATGTTTTATTTGGAAATACGAAACAATCGAAAATTGGATCTAAAACACTGTGTTTCCTTACACAAAGATATAATTAGCGTTTTTTTTATTTTTATTTATTTATTTATTTATTTTTTTGCGAATTTAATTTATTGAAAAAATTTAACATAGATATTTTCATAAAATTAAAAAAACTGTATTTATCAACATAGCTTTCTAAAATCATAAAAATCAGCAACTGACATTATTTAAATTGCTTGGCAAATTACATTGCTTCCGTATCAGTTATAGCATACTGTGGTCATATAGTTCAGAAAGATGTCATTATTGGGCCTGTCAGAAATTTATCTTTATACTCTAGCCAGACCATCAATCCGAAAAGGCCTTGCATGGTAATAATTCGTGAAGTCTAATATCACTCCGTTAATGTGATGAGGAAGTTTGGAAAAGGAAAATGTAGTCCAAGACTCTTACCTAAACACAAGCGCATGAATCAAAATGCTGGGAGGGGGGTTGGTTGTATTTACAAGCCATCGGATCTTATGAACCGGTATCTGGAAACCCACTGCCATAATTCTGACACCCCATAAAAGAACAGCCTTGCAGTCTAAGCCTGATGTATGGTTAGTAGACTTTCGTAAGGTATTTTCAAAGAAAATGTGCCCAATCGTAGTGTCCCAATAAAAAAAAAACCTGAGAACACCCAAGTAACCTCCCCAACAAATGTGCATCCAGAGAAAAGAATGTAACATCCAGCTCCCATTTCTAACAGTATCTGGGATTGAATCCACGATCTTTCACACAGAAGACCGCAGTTCTACTACTGAGCCATGGGGGGCACATACTTCTATTACTTAACTTAATATAAAATATACTATTATTCAAAAAATATCACAACCGAAAGCTAAAATAACAGATATTTATTTATAGTTATAAAATTTAATAAAATTATGCGTTGAAATATTAGTAACAATAGGAACTAATAAAGGAAGAAGAATAATTTTCAATTGCGATTATGATTCATAAAATATATTTATTACAATTTATGTTTCTAATTTAAGAGATAAATGCATCACAAATATTATTTAAAAAAAATTATTAAGTATTCATTAATGTTTAAGGGTTCAGCCTAACATTTTTTGTCTCTTATTTTAATGCGAAATGATGAAGGCCACCAATTTAAAACTATTTCTATTAGAATAAATGCAATTCAACATTCAGATAAATTTAAAGGGAAACAATCTTATGAGCGACTTGAGAATCCAGCTTTAAGAGAAGCTTGTTTTATCATTATCAAATTATAATAGAAAAGAATTAGTGGATTATTAGGTGCCTTAAGATAATGTTTTCGATTATTTATTTTTTTACTTCGAAAAAAGCCAAGAACGATTGCAAGCTCATTTACCACAAAAACAATTTCTCCACGTACAAATATAAATAATTTTTTAAACAAAGAGCAATCGCTTGGCATACAAAAGAAATACTTAGCACTATAATGCCCAGTACACCATATTCCATTTCAGCTAAATTTAATAAATGAGTAGGAGAATGGGCTGTCAAAACATGCAAATATCTATCAAAAGGCAAAATTATGTGCAGAAACATTGATTATCAGTGGTTTTTAATGAAGTATCATCTCTATAATAAGTTATAATTTAAACGTGTTCAAGTGCAAATTATGACATAGGATGGTCAACGGTATACCTGATGTGTATATTTCAGTCTGGGAGATAGCTATAAAACCACTCACTTATCCATTACTGGCTGTAATCGAACTAAGAAAAAATTTTCATCTGATATTAATTTGACATTTATTTTTAAAAATTATCTCCCATTAAGAAAAATCGTTTTATTTTGTAATAAATCTTAAAAAATAACATTTTTTATATTTAAATCCTTTATTTAAAATAAAGGTTTAAATTTAAATGAGTACAGAAAACATACGGTTTACCGCGACCTAGTGGAGAATAACATACTCTTCACATTTTCTAAGCATACAGTCAGCGGTTTGATCTCTGCCTTTGTTGAGGAACGGGAGATGAAGATTGGTTTTTTGCATCCCTGAGTATCGGTTTAGTGCGTAAGAATTTCCTATTTTACGACACGTGAATCCGTCTTTTTATGAAAAGGCTTTCTTGAAGACAATGTACGAGTTGAATATAAAAATGCCTAACAAATTCTTTACGCAGTTAGGCTATCCATAGCGTAATGTCACAAGTAAAAACTAATATTCTGTCTTCCTCATGCTATGATCGTATACAACGGAAATGAGTAGAATGTTTCACTAGATTAGATGACGCGTGTTTCCCATACAGGCAAGATTCGGAATTCTGCTTCTAGTTGTAAAGTAATATGATATACGATGTGAAACTCAACTGTAAAGTTGTAGATGTATTGCAACCCATTGACGCCTTGCAAAGAGAAATAATATGAAATCAATATAGATAATATGCAATCTTTTCACGAGATTTTCTAGAAAAAATATGCCTTTCATATTATGAAATGTACTCAAATAGACAAATATACTTAAGTAAAGCAATTAAATGTAACTATTATATGAACTTGTGATGAACCCTTTAAAAGAGACTGCAGTGAAGAACACGTTTTCTGTTCAGTAATACCGGTTCACTTTCGTATATATAAAAGAGAATTTTAGGTGAAACAAATTTTTTTCCCAAGTATCTTTCCTTAACTAATTTTTTTCCCAATAACCATTTTCGTTCCCCTTAATTCACACCCACACTTGTTTCTCTTCCCCCCCCCGTAGAGAAATGCAGTGGAAGCCATTTGTTACAACAAAAATCGTACTTCAAAAGAAAACTGACACTAGAAAGCAAACTTTCTCTCTGCACTCATAATTTCATTACAGCTAAAGAAGTGAGTACAGCTCACTTTTTTTAATATCAACGGCCCGTAGAGTTATTATTTACTCGACTTTTGACAGAAGCAGCAGCAAAATGGTATTATTTTTCTCTGGGAACAATTCTATTCTGGAAACAGACATGAAATTCTAGAATTATTTGACTGCGTTTTTATTTCTATATTTCATGACAAACTACAATAGAGTAAACGATGCAGGATATAAGGAAAATCAATTTGGAGGTGCAAGAGTTAAAATTATCTTACTTTTCAATAAGATTTTTTTTTGTATTTTTCATTGCAATTCTTATATATTTTAAGTGTATATATGCTACATCATGTCTTTACCTTAAGTCATACATTCATTCAGATGTTAAATATAGTCCCCAAATTTAATTTTACATTTTAATATTATAAATATTATATTAATATAAGCCTTATTATAAATGAAGCTAACTCTGCTGTTATATATATATATATATATATATATATATATATATATATATATATATATATATATATATATATATATATATATATATATATATATATATATATATATATATATATATATATATATATATATATATATATATATATATATATATATATATATATATATAACACTGAAAATACTCAATTTGATTCATTTAAAGGAAAATATTCGTTTATGAATTTTTTAGCAAAAGTGAATTTATTTTAATTTATAAAGAATGAAATGTTTAACTCTTGACACAATGACTTAAAATGCTGTTTGTATGTCCAGTTTTAAAATAAATCTTTTATATTAAATCTGAATGATATCAATATTCTGTTTTTCATATATTTAAATGAATTTAATTACTTTTGCATCTGTTGATTGCAAAGATCTTAACACTCAATGTTTTTAGCTTTAAAGAAATATTATAAAGAATCGTTTTTTCATTAAAATGTTATTATTTCACTCTTAAATTTTTTCTCAAAATGCAATAATCTGACATTTAAGTTCCTTATGATTAAGGGAGAAGAGGTTTTAAAGAAAATAATAAATGCACATCATTTTTTATTCTTTAAATATTCTCCTATTTAAAGAAGTTACAAATATTTGCCTCTGACAGATCTGATTTAGATTTTTCTTCTCTCACTACTTTTATATTGAAAACCGATGTTGTTATCCTCTTTAACCATGATTTCTATTGTATTTATTTTATGCTGGATGCATTGTTAGATCGCTTTAGATGAATACTGCTCTAATGTCTGGAAGGCTGCAGATTTGATACCAGACAGCCAAATATTATCCTCTGAATAATAACAGTGTTTTGAGTCCCATGACCTCCACTGTTGTGCCGTAAAATAAAAGTGATGACTGTCGGGTATTACTCTGGTTATGACTTTAGTGGAAAATAACAGCCTTTGTCTGGAGACTTCTGTCAGCAAATAAATAACTGGAACTCTATCAAAGTAATTTAAATCGGAAAATTTCTTGGTTCAAATATCCTACCAACTGAAAAAAAGATTCAAATCTTACGCTGAATACCAGTAAATTCTATTATTTTGTCAGTAAGGGAAACCGATTGGTCTTAATGAGATGGCAAACTTCAATTGATAATGAAAGTTTTTGACCGAATCCTAGTTAAAATCATACACAAAATTTCAAGGAAAGAGATAACATCTTATATTAAAAAAAAATTGTAGTTTTGTCGACGTACTTGAATGCAATAGATTTTAGGTGAATTTTAATTGCAACAGTTAAACAAGACCTGATTCAATAGATTCCTACTCAAAACCCGTACATTAGACTGTAAATGATTTGGAGTACCTTTGAAAATGCATACTTCATAATTCATGAATTATATTATAAATTTCAGAGATATTTTCTATTCTTTATCTACAGTGAGTTACCGTAAGCATAAAAAATTTTAACTTCAAGAAATACATTGAAGAATATCAGAGAAAATTAATTCTAATGTTTTCAGTGTTTATAATTCTCACAGTATTTTTTCAGAATTTTTTCTAATTTTCCTTTTGTAATTTCTAGTTTAATACATGCTTGGGGAGTCGAAACACTCTGTAAAATGCATTGTTCTTATATTCGAAAAGCGGTAAGTCCAATTTCTAATAAGGGAAAGGATAATCTTGCTCAGAGGATATGCACATGTTATGCTTTTGCATAAATTATAATATCTCCATTGTTGTGTGTGTGTAGCTTGGAAGATTGGACAGGAAAAATTAGTTTAATAAGGGTTGATCTTATCTTTTAAGTTATTCTTTTGGTACAAAGAGGCTATTGCTTATGATTAACAACTTCAATTCAGTCTATTGAAGCTGAAAAAACTTAATTAAATAATTTAAGTAATTTTTTTTTTAAATCTTATCCTTTGATACAGATGACATATTTTTATCAATATAAGCAAAATAGATAGTTATAAGAAAATTTTGATATGCTTTTTTAATCAACATCAGTTAATGTGGACCTAACCAACACATTATTATAAGTTATAAAAATTCTCATATTTAATCAAAACATTTCTTGTTGATAATCTAAAATTTTCTCTTTGCAATGAAGCTGAAGGAGCCCATGAAGAAAAACTTACTTTCATATAGGAACACTAAGCATTTGTTAAAGATACCTACTGCACTGATGAGTCATTGAAGAAAATCCCACATTCATGTGTATGAAAATTGTTTTAAATAATAAGTGTGTGTATATGTATATTAATGCATACTATAATTGAATAACTAGCACACGAAAATTTTAAAATTTACCATTGAAAAGTTTTTTTTTTACTCAAAGTGACAAGTTAGATTTATTAAGCATGGAAAAAAAATACTGAAAGGAAAATTGAATGAATGAAAATTAAATTAAACAAGAGATGCAATTAATATTTTTTGAGGAATTATCAATTTCTTAAAAATGTTTCAAAGAAAGTACGATTACAAGTCACAATTCAATGTTATATTTAGAAATAAATACTTAAAACAGAAAATCTCAAGAGAAATTTTTAAAAAATCCAATCTATTCTTGTTTGCTAAATTTCATTGATGCATGCGACATTTTATATTAGGAAACAATTAAATTGATAGATATTTTTTCCATGTAAGCAGTAATTTCAATGCATAAAAATTACTTACATTTAAAATTAAAAAAATTGAATAATTCATTTATTGAGTAAATATTTTTTGAGTGCTTTATTACTATTATTAGTAAAAATATCAACTCCAATTGAAACTTCATTATTTTTCGTAAATTAGAGTAAAACTTAATTATATTATATTCTTCAATTTTTATTTCTTCATTTATATGAATAAGAAGAAGAATATGAAAATACAAAGAAACTGTACGCCCGTTAAATTATAGTTATAATAAGATAATCACTCGAACTAAATGGAGAAATAAAAATGTGCTCAGAATGTTTAAGTCCAATTTTAATGCAATCACGTGCCTCTAAAATTATTTTTTTAATATATACCAGAAGGAGAGTAGTAAACCGGTGACGCCATCAGGATCCGCTCGACAGAATATTTTTTCATGGTATCCAACATTTGGGTACATGCCAAAGAAATCAGTGCTCCCATTTTTTAGAAAGTGTTGAATGGATGAAGATGGCTTTTTCATTGTACTTGAAAACCTCTTAAAAGTTATGACAGTATAATATGTATAAATACTAAAATAAAAAACTGATAGAGAAACTATTACTACAGGTGTCATCAGTTGGTTAAATTGCTTTATATTGAGTTGGATTTGCTGACTTATGTTGTAATATAAAAGTTATTGAGGAATCCTATGTAATATGACTTCTGCACAAACAATAGAAAGTGATTAATTTAACATACGAGTATGTTTATTTACCACCACATGGTGGGCATCTTATAGATTTTCGATCGATTGCTAAATAATTTTTTCTAGGTGAGCTTTTAATAGGTAGTACGTTGTATTCATATTTGCTATAGTAATGAAACAAGGATAGTAAATAAATAAATTTTAAAACTAAAGCTTTTGACAATTAAAGTAAAAAAGCAAGTTAACTCTGAAGAGTTTGTTCCGAAAGGCATGCAGGAACCAAAAACAATACATTAAGCATTCATTACTCAAGACTGGTAATGATTGAGCCATTATAGAACAAGATGATTAGACCAGGTTTTAGTCAGGCGCATACAGAAAAAATTCATCAGGTACGGTTCCATTGATATGACATGATCCTCTCGGGTGTATAAACAAAAGCCATTTTACTGTGTCTACATGGTTAGAATTATCACTTTAGGTTAACATTAGAAGCCTATATTAATTCAAAAATGAAATTTCTCTATCTTTCTTCAACGACTCTCAAGCCTGATCTAAATGAA
This sequence comes from Latrodectus elegans, assembly GCA_030067965.1. Lineage (NCBI taxonomy): Eukaryota > Metazoa > Arthropoda > Arachnida > Araneae > Theridiidae > Latrodectus > Latrodectus elegans. Next base: position 2,990,945 of record CM057822.1, on the reverse strand, counting down.
TTTAGCTACTCTCTTTACAGTAACATTTTTCATATGAATCTTATCTCGATTACGGCTTAGGTTAAAGTTAAAATTGTATCTAAATTACTGCAGACATTCCTAAATGACGTGACAGACAAAATCTTGAATTACTAAACTAAAAGCCAGAGGGAATATCATTTAGAAGCTAGCTCGGAACAGACTAACGTTTTTTAATAAGAGAATTTACATTATTCATATGAATAACAGTGATTCTATTTATTTCCAACGTTTATATTTTTGTTATCCCTAGCTGTACTATTTATCAATATTATTTCTTTTTAATATACTTTCCATGCATCTACTTTGATTTATGTATAAATTATTAGCACGTTTTGAGTTTCTCTTAAATTTTCAACGATTACTTGATAATAATTGATTAAAATAAACTTTAGTGTGATTCAAAACATACTAATCAGAACTTTTCATATTACTAAAGAACATATATTTTCATATTGTTTTATTATAATTGCAATTGGCTTAAACTATCCATGACCTCAGATAATCACATTATACTCAGCGGAGTCATGAGTTTCACTTGTTGGCCAATTTGTTGAATTGATTCAAAACGCATTCTTCGAGCGGCTGCAAACAAGGCGAAGTTCACCACCGAATGTCTGGATGTCGTCCGCTATGAGAAAAAAATCCATTCATGATTTTTACCAGAAATAAAAAGTATTTTTTAATTATATTTTCTTCAATTTGAAAATTTTCAAAACCATTAAAATTACATGTTGTTCTAAATAATTAGTTTTCTAATTTTCAAATATTTAGCGATATTGTTTCCAAAACTAAATGCACAAAAAGTCGAACAGAAGAAAAAGCAAAATGAAGAAGAGTAAACAAAACATGCACTTTATGTTTAGTTTTAATCGGCAAGGATAATTTTTTTCATTTTTTTAAGTGCTATAAGCCGTAATTGAATTCTATTTAGAAATATAATCAGAAGTATTTAATATGTAAAAAAAAATAATTTACAATCTTTGATTGTGCTTGAATGTAGAACTTCCTTGGAGTTTATAATTTTTATTTGTTTTAAAATCAAGTATCATACTCGCATGTATCAAAACCATTGTTTTCAATAGGGACAAAGAAACAATGCCCTTCATGTAATTTTATACGATCAGCGAATTTCAAATTTAAAACACTAATTCAATTTGATTCAAATGCGAATTTCAAATTAATTGAGTGAACACCTTTTCTTTACGTTTGTCTGCATTTATACTAGAGATTAATATCCACGATAGTGTTTCTTCTCTTCTTGATTGTTCCCATGGCTTTCGTTTTTTAATCAATCAGACGGTAGAATAAAATATTTCTCAGTCAGCTTGTTTTCTTCATCCACCACAATAACATTTCTTCAACGATGATTCTTTTTATAAATACATAACAGAATCACTGATCAGAAAAATTTTCGCATTCTTCGGTCAACATTTGCTCAACATAATTCTTTCATGTACACTCTATGGAGATCCTCGTTTTCTTTCAGAAGCAATTAGAAGTAGGGAACCTTCAAATGGAAAATCTGTATCTTTTCTTCCTGTGCTGTAATAAATCTCTTCCTTCACACGTAAAAATAAAGAGAGTGATTAATTCAGGTTGTTAAAGAAGAGCAGAATTCTTTAAATGACCACTTTGTCTGAAACCCCCCCATTTTCACTGAAAGCATCTTCAGTGGGAAAGATATGGAGTTATTAAGTATTTTTTGCATCCAAATTAATTTTATCTTTGTGGAGCTAAGCCCTCACATTAATTGCTAATATTTAAACACACATATTTCTTTATCATGTAGCAAATTTATATAACACAGATAAATACTATATATATATATATATATATATATATATATATATATATATATATATATATATATATATATATATATATATATATATATATATATATATATATATATATATATATATATATATATACAGGATAAGTAGTAGTTTAGATTTATTAAAAAAGTAAGCAAAACTCTTTGAAAAATCACTTTTATCTGAATGAAATTTCCCTAAAGAATCTGAAAAAGAATGAAATAATGAGTTATTTTTACAATCCAAATTGTTTTTCTCTTTGAGCCAAGTAATGGTTGTCTTCTCTTCAAGCGTGAGCCATTGATTGTGGAAATTTCAATATTTCATTCAATTTTTCTGCGTCCGCGAGTCGCACGAATCGATAGTTATCGGAATTATGCAAAGTGTCTGTCCTGCGGGAGGCCGTGCCTCCATAAATCGAAAAGCCTTTCGTTTTCAGATTTTAAAACAGTCCGTACAAAGCAGTTTCTCCGGTCTTTTAAGGCTGAATGAAATCGGCTGAAGAATTTGCATAGTCTGCTAAAAGACTGTTGATCGCACTGCTTTTCAGCGCTCAGGTTGTTTTAATTTTGACGGCATTCTCTATAACGTAACTGTGTGACATAAGCTAAATAATTTTAATGTGTTGTAGGTATGCCATTCGTAAATGAATAATTGCAAACAGTAAGATACTATAATTGATTTTTTCTGCTTTTATGAAACACACTAGTCTATAAAATTTCAAATTTAAAACCTATTTCTACAACTGTTTCCAGTTAAAGAATATATTATAAATATGATATGTCTTTATATTTGTTTTCATGAAAAAGTAATTATTCTGAATAACCCTTCATTATTATTTTCAGACTTCTTTGGTCATCTGAATTTTTATCCGGCTGATAAGTAAACCAGTTGGGATATCGGGACATTCCCTGTCAAATCAGGGGGTCTGTCAAATATATATATTAAGTATAGTCGTTTCTTACGATCAAGAAAAGTATCTTCAACTGTATCAAAATACGCCTTGATTCGAAGTTTATATCAACGCAACGAATTTGTTCAGTTAGAGCAAATTATGTATTGCATACCAGAAATCACATTGTTAAGATTATGATATAATATTACATAAAAATATCAGAGTGATTGTACAGTTCAAAATGAATAGTTCCATTTGTATTTAAATAAAAAAATAGGAAAATCTTTTAACAGATTTTCATTACCTTTAGGGGGAGTAGTATGTAATAAATACCCGGGACATACAGGTCATTGTTTCGAAACAATAATCTCATCAAGTTTAAAAAATGTTAGTTATTATAGCCAGTTATTGTGTCAAAAAAATATTGACATTTCTTCTAAACAGTATAATAATGAGAATTCTGTCTTTAAAACATATCAATAAAAAGAATAAACTCTTTCTCATTTAAGAACTTAAACATAAATCCAGGTTTATCTTTGCATGGGAAGAACAATTGAAAAAATAATTCAATATATATAATATATATGTTTCATGACAATTGCCACGAAATTCCAAAATGAAAGGCTGAAATTCGGAAAATATGTATCACTTAAATTTTCCTTATTTTACTTGTTGCAAATACCCGCATAATGGTCAAAGATGCAATTAATGCCTGCTAGGAACTCAAGGGGCATAGCACCTTATGGAATGGAACACACCTTGGACATTCCGGCACAGCCATAAAAATGGTCAGGTTCTCGCAGTTTAGAAGAAAAGAATAATTTTCCCCTCATATTTTCTGTCATTAACATTAGCTCGGTGGTGTAAATATATCTCATATATAAGTTTAATTTAAATGATTAGCTGAATTAACAGTTTTAATTCAAACGGTATGAAATATACATTGAGGCAACAAATCCGCTTGTCTCGAATTGATGCATTGAATTCAAACGAAATGAAATTAAATGCTGTTAGAATTAGCGCTTCTGTTTAACTTTAAATAATGTTCTTAGTTGAAATATTGAAGCGCACATCAAGCTCTTTGAATTAAATTTTCTTCTTCTTTTAAACAAATGATCCTTCATTAATACCAAAGCGGAATCTTATATTGATTGAACGCATCGTACTGTTTGGTTGGAATTTATGTTTTGAATTGAAACGAAGAAAATGTGATTAAAGGTTTTACCTTCTTTTGAATTAATGATTTTAAATCAAACAACGATGAATAATGTAGATTCTGAATTATTATTTCCTTTCTCTTTGAATTAATGTTTTTAAGCGATGCATAGTAAAATATTTCGATTGAGTTGATCTTGGATCGGTCGGGAATACGAAATGTCGGCGGCCTACAAAGCAGTTTTTCTCTCTTCCATCTTGAGTTGGTTAAAAATTGATTGAATGTGATTGCTTTGGAATCTCTGCGTGAGGAGTCACTCACTATTGGCCAATGAAAATGCAGCCTGCGATGAAAGCAAGTTTCGAATTTTCATAATTTGCATACATCATTATTTCAGATTTTTGGTTAAACATGAATAAAAACTGAAGTAACTAATTAGAAGAATATTACAAATAAAAATATAAATATTCACACACTGTTTAAAAGCTCTCCGAATGAATTATTTTCTCCAAAATAAAAACTTGCAAATGAGTTATGCTTAGTGTTCTTTTGTAGATATTTATAATAAGATATGAGATTTAATCCGCATTTTTAAACAAAATATTTTTTTTTTGTACTTTACGATGTTTTTGATTTTGTGATCGACCTCAATACTCTTTATTCTTACAAAGTGAAGCGCAGTCGCTATGAATCTTAGAGAATTTAATTAAAACACTCTAAATTGCTTATATTTATTGGTAATAATGTTCCAAATGGGTGAGACATATAATTCATTAAATGAAATCATTAACATATGAAATAATCTCTGGCATTAAGAGAAAGCTTAGATCTTCCTCTGACAATATGTTTAATTCGTTCCATAAAGTGTGGTTGCTTTTTGAAAATCCCTATTGATTCGAAATTATCATTAAATTTATGCCCAAGATATTTCCCACTCCTTACTTTTGGAATAGATCTTCAAGTAACAGAAGAGTGATTAAGTCAATAGCTTCGGAGAGCAAAATATTTTAAATTAAAATCACCCTCTGAAATAGTGTTATTGAAGGATTTGATGGTTAACCCTGTACAAAAGGTGCGTTAGCGTGTGAAACAAATTTTAGAGGAATTGCTAGTATTTGCTATTTCTTTATACAGAATCATACATTTAACGGCATCTGTGACTGTCTTTAATTCTGAAAGGCTTTATTGGCAGGATGCTTTGTAAAAAGTGCCTGATAATACCCCAGATTCATTTGACACACATAGTCTGATAATTATAATTATTATCAACTTTGTTAAAAAATAAACATGAATTCACTTTATCATATAATAAATTACACACAAATCTCTTTTTCTAAGAAAATCATAGAAAAGGAGTTCACAACAAATATCAAGTGTCTGTCAAAAATGCGGGAAAAGGATCTATGATTATACAGACAACACATAATATTCTTTCTGTAAAAATGAAATGCACATGTTTATTATTATGTTACAATGGAACTCATCATTTTGTAATGTTGACACGGGGCTCTTTGAAATAGAATGTTTTAAAATTGATTCTAATTCTGCTAGACAGTAATTTATTAACTTTAGATGACTGTTCATTGATTGCACTTATACCGAATTGTGTTTTTGACCGCACTTGACAATCTAAAGTTGTTGTAAAGCAAACACACTTTTAATATCCACTTCGTAAATTGTTTTCATAGGTAATAGTTAGATATTTGAACACGGGCAGCTCCAAAGCACTGATCTCGACAGTGGTCCAATGCAAAAAGTCAAGGTGAAACACTCAGCTACATTAGTTCTTTACGATCGAACCAGAGCTGTCCTTCTGAAACAGGAACACGGATCACTCAGCATGAAGAAATTCTTCCGGAATTTAATAATAGAATGTGGATAGTAAAAAAAGCCTAACAGTAAGTGTCGACTGAGAAAACTAATACTTTGATCTGTTTTTTCATTTCATTTCAAACATTTATTTTAATATGAGAGAAGTTATTGTCTGTGCTATTTTTATCAAAATATCCAAATTAAATATCTCTGATTGTTAATGTAGTTTAGTACTTTCTTTAAAATATAAGTATGTTTCGAATAAAATCATAATGTGAGGGACGTAGACGATGAATTGTAGAAACGCTTTTCATGAAAACAAAAGAAGCTGTTAAAATGTTTTTAATATATATATAAATTATTAGGAAATAACTCATCTTTAATGTATCAAGTATTTAGTTATTGTGTTAATATATTATTAAAAACAATTTAAAAACTAGCAATATATACTGAATTTGTATTTTCTTATTCAAATTAAAATTTTGATCACATTTATAATTTGTGATAAAAAGTATTTTATTGCCAAATATTTTGATGCAATTGTTTACTTAATACAAAAGCTCACTCCATACACAGTTTAAATGCAATTTCTCTGTGGAAATATGCAAACCTCTTCCTTTTAAATCAACTCACGATTTATTAAAATGAAAAAGAAAAGAATCTTACAGCCAATTATTTAGAAATGAATTTCTGGCGACATTTTCCAAGCCTCAAATGATCATTATGATAAATCCTATTTTATTTTAACATTTTCTTTTCTGAAATAAAATTCCCATTTTCTTTACTTAAATAAAAAGAAAAATTGGAAAATAACTGAAAAGGGTGGTATGCCTTTGAAGTCAAGAGCTGTTTTTGATCTCTGAATTGAAAAGCTTAATTCTCTTATCCACAGAAGTAATTGGATTTCGCCATTTGGGAAATAAGAGAACCGCAGTTCTTCAGGCTGTCAGCAACAAGAGTTCTTTTATTTACATCACCGAAATTATTACAAGCAATTATTCAGCCTACAAATCTCAAATATTCAATTTACTAACTACTTTTTCAAATTTATGTTTCCTTCTTTGGATCACTGGGAGAGCAGGAATATCGCCCGCAGTCAAACGCTCGTCTCCAACCTCACCTACTTCCCCTCATCATCATCTTTGAAACAAGCTTTATTATTCGGATAACAAGCAATTGGGAAGAAGCTTGTAGAAGATCCTTGTCTTTCAAATTAAATTATCAAAGCTTCTTTTATTTCCCCAATATATGTTTATTAAGTTACATTACTTCGATCAAAAGAGCTGATTGGTTGGAGACTTTAAATTTTATATTTTAATAAAACTGAATTTTCTAAAAAATACCTTATTTTACAATTTTTTTTTTGAAAATTACTTTATATATAATTATGTTATGTTCAAATGAATGACAGGGAAATTTAAAATTTTATTAATTCTAAAATTTTAACTAGTTAAAATGAGAAGTAGGTAAACTACAACTTTTCACAACCATCTAAAAATCCATACAAGCTATTCTCCTCCATAAGAAAAACAAAGATCTTATCCTAGCCACTTCTTACATGCCCATTAGTCTCTTGCCAAACATGAGTAAGGTCCTGAAAAAGCTAGTTATATGGTCTTGGAAAAGCTAGTTATATGGTCTTGGAAAAGTTAGTTATATGGTCTCGGAAAAGCTAGTTATATGGTCTTGGAAAAGCTAGTTATATGGTCTTGGAAAAGCTCGATAGACTCAATTTCGACCTACATCAAAATAACATATTTAGCCCCAACCAGTTTGGTTTTCGAAGATATATTTCCACTGATCACGCAATTAATAACTTTCTCCAAAATATTCATGAAAATAAATCTCAAAACCACTATACGGCAGTTGTCAGTCTGGATCTTCAGAATGCATTTGATACCATCTGGTTGCCAAGAATTTTACAAGACATCAGTAATACTAAATGAACGGATAACCGCTTTTACTCAATTCAAAGTTATCTGCACAACAGAGCCATCGAAATCCATTACAATAGTGATATCTTGAAAAGAAATATAAACAAAGGCTGCCCATAGGCATGTAGAGTAGGTCCAGCTTTATGAACTTCTTCTTTAACAAGTTCCTCACCTTCCCATGGCCTACTAACACAAAAATACAGGCATATGCAGATGATGTAATTCTCATATTCAATGACCCAACCAAACAAGAATTAAAGAACAACAACCAAGACTCCCTCAAAAGCTTCCATAACTTTTGTACTCAACATAAACTCAAGATCTCCATCTCAAAGAGTAAGGTCATGTTTTTCAACAAATACAAGTAAATTCTATGATCCTTCACAAGACATCAATGCTAATAGTATCTTTATATCTACCAAAATACAATAATTAGGAATTACAATCGAAAACAAACTCTCTTTCCTGCCACATTTTCAACAGATCAAGAACAAGGTTATCCTTATTGCAACCAAGTATAAGTGCATCAATGGCAATAGTTAGGGACCTAAACGAAAAATGATAAAAATCCTTTACAACACAGTTATCGAAAAATTATAAACTATGGATCCTCTGACTGGGCCCTGCCTATGACTGTCGTAAGATTAAACACCTCAAGAGCATTCAGCGACAATTCACACTCCCTATCACCAGAGCCTTCCCCACTACCTACTCGCAAGCTCTCTGCGTTATTTCCGGCATTCTACCATTACAAATAGTAGCTGAAATGGAAGCAGCCAAAACATTCATCTAACAACTCCAACAGGGTTGTATATTTTATCATCAACATATACAACAGCGGGATTATAACATGGAGAATACCACTAACTCACATCTTAGGAATATTTTCAAAAACATTCACTTCACTTTCAACAAACCAACTACTCTAGTAAATGATGATGAAATTAAGTACTTCAAAGATGAGTCCAAGCAAATGAAAACGTTGGCAGTGCCTTCTTCGGTTTCAAGGGTGGAGAAGTGATAGCGGTCTGGTCTCAAAGATTCCACTCCAACATCAGCGTCTTCCAAGCAAAATCACTTGCGATTCTTCAGGACACAGACCACGCACTTAATAATCAATTCAGCAACTTTACAATTTTCACAGACAGCGAATCATCAATAGCGGCAATTCTCAACCACGAACATTGAAATCCCACATACAACGAATTCAAACCAGCTTCTCTGATACCTCAGAAATGCTTCATCTAACGGTTTAAAGCTCACAATAATAACTTTGGAAGTGATATGGCCAACAACCTTGCCAAAGCTGCAACCTAGCAAACGGAGTATTGCAATAGCATTAAATGACAAAAATCCCAACTCACTCAACCACTTCGCAAACTTGTTCTAGACCAATGGACAGAACTACGGAACACCATCACCGAAGGTATATACAAAGAAGGTGGAACTCTTGGCTTTTATCCAGATGTTTCATCCGATATAATTATCAACATCCTACTTATCACACTATACCTTACGGGCCACACTGCCACTCCACAATATTTTAATACATTCGGGAGCTCATATTCTAACAATTGCGTCTGCAACAACCTCGGGAATCTGGACCATTACATCTTCGACTGCACATTAATTTCAAAATGGCATGTCAAGAAAAGAGAATCAATGATCAATACTATCCAACTCCATCACCATATCATCAGTTCACCACACTTGATGCACAAAACCATTTGCTTTTTTAGCATCTTCAATTGTAATGGCCTGGATCTGTGCAAGGCTTCACCTCCGGCACAATAACATCCAACTTCCTGAGGATACTTCATACTTTTCACCTTGAAGAACTGGCTACTGTTCTTTTTCTGCTTCGTCTCCAACTCTGGAACTCTTCGACTCAAACGTCTTGCGTACTTCATACATACTTTGATCGACTCTATTGTCGTTACTACCCAATTTAATGAACTATTCAAGTTGATGGACTTTATTTTTAATTTTTTCCGAAACGCTTAACTATTTGTACATCCACTTTGTCAAGAATTTCATTTATTCTTTTACTTCATTTGAAAATAGACCCGCTGTCTGTTCATTACTTTGTAAATTCCTCTTGTAACTTTTCTTCGGTCCTCAATTAAGTAATATGTGCTGCGGTGAACGAGCAACTCTCTCAAACTTTGTAAGGTGCCGTCTTGGCTTTGCTGGACTTATACGAAGGAATTCGATACCTATTAGACTACGTACTGATCAGGTGCCTTCCTTTGTTTCTCCTTGTCCTTGTGAATAACATAATTTTTTTCAATTTCATGTGTACATTATAACTTCTCATGAAACTGCTCAAATTACTTTGAACAAATGATAAAATTAAAACAAACTACTGCCCAAGACCTGTGATATTACTAAAATATCAATTACATTCTCATATTATTTCAGTTGCATACTTTTTTTTTAACTTTTCTTTTATGATGCTCAAAAATCTATCAAAACAGATTAAAAGAAAACAGAAGAGAGTTAATGAAAGAGAATAATCAAGTATTCTACTTTATAAGAGAGAGAAAGGAAAAATTATAAGAAGTTTACATTTTACATAACAAGCTGTGCAGGCATAGCGTGACTTCCTTAGAGGTAATCCTTTTCCAAACTTGCAAACAGAGCGACACATTTGTTTGCTTGAAATGGTTACAAAACGATTTGTTTGAGAGTAAACTGTCATACTCATACTGAGGGCAAACGCTCACCTCCCAGGAAACAAAAGGGAATCAGGAAAAATATGTATTCTTCAAAGGAGAACCTTCAGACGATTGTCTTGCTCTATAACTACGCGACACACCTGTTGAAATTTTTAATGTACTACTTCCTGAAATGCACAGGTTTTTAATATTTCATTATTAGATGTATTATTTGTATTTCACTATTACAAAAAATTTTAAAGATATTTTTTTCTTGAAGATTAAAAATATTGCACACCAATAATGTTCCCCTTTTTAAACAAATAAGACTGTCATTACTGATTAATTTACCTTCATGGTCATTTAACCTTAAATCATAAATTTAATATTTGTTTTTTCAGATGGTTAGGTAAAATTAATAGTCAGAAAATGTTTTAGAAATATTTGGCTCTATTATTTATTGGCGTTATTTTATAAAAAGTTCATTAAAATTATTTAATTTTTTACTGTAAATATGAAAGTAAATGTATACATCTTTTTGCAAATGTATCATTTTTGAAATATGAAAACCAAAATGAATGTTAACAATTATTTAAAATTATTTCTTAAGCAGTAATTAAAAATGAAACTTTTACAGGTTTATTGTAAAATTACACATTAAATTTAAAAAAATCTGTTGCACATATAAATAGTATTCTTGCACACTTAAAATATAATTAAAGCAATAACTTAATAAGAATTGATTTTGCCAGCATGTGAGATGCCTATTTTCATTTTAAAAATAAGTCTGAAAAACGTAAACGAAGAAAACCTTGAACCCTATAGCTACTAAACCGAAGGTAAAAGGGCTAATATTTCATCAATTTTAACGGGGTTATATCTAATCAGCACAATGAGGGATCATTGCGCATTGTTGTATATATAATGCCGAAAGAACAATGGTCATTATAAATATTTAAAGTGCGTAAATTAACTCAGTACGAAAAGTCTCCGTTGTCTTAAGCAAAAATTGCTACTTATACTTAAATTTGTGCTTTGTTGAAAATATATGCGTTTAATCATAATTAGCCTTTTGGATTATTATTTCCTAATAGAAACTAAATCTTAAATATGAATACTTCATAACATAGTTATGTTAATTATGGCGAAACTTACAGCTAAGAGTTTTTGTCAACGGAAGCTGTTAAACACGCCAATCACATCGCCGTATAAAATCATTTAAAATGACAAGAGTCACGCATAGTACGACGTTTCTTCTCTAACCTTTCAAGGTAACTATATTACATTGAACTCACAGATCACAGCAAAGTTGGTGTAGTGATTTAAGGTAAATTCAGGTATCCAATCTACTACCTTCCTCATTCAATAGCCCTCCATCATTTCCAGGTAAGATTTGTCTTCATAAAGAGGAGCCTCATTGGACCTAGCCACAAAGCGAATTTAAAATCCAAGATAACTGTCACCCTTCACCTTGTCTAGTGGTCAGCGTACCTAAATGTGAATTGAGAAGTCCTGGGTTCAAATCTCGGTTCTTGTAAGGATGTACTTTCTCTCTCTTTCTTGACTGTCATTTACTTCCATGAATAGTTCACTACCCTATTAATGGGTACTTATAGAATATGTGTACTGAAGAAGTTGGACTCCACACCAAATTACCGTTCAGTTGGAAAAGTGGAGCATCACACCCCATATTGCCAGCTTAACTGGCACAAGAAACAACGACAGGTAATTGTCTTAGTAAAACCAAAAACGTTGAATGCAGTAACGAAAGGCATGCGAATGTAATTGCTGAGGAAACATCGTAAATCCTAAGAAAAAGTATGCGATGAACTTTAAAAAAGGCAACGCAGATTAATATTGTTGTTGGTTAAGTAATTTTGGTTATTAGCAAATTTAGCACACATTTTGAAATAAGTAATAGAAAATTTCCTAGCCTGTTAGGAATTCTTATGTAAATAGCACCTAATAAACTTTCACAACAATGTTCCTTTGAACGAATCGTTTTCACTTTTCCTCAGATGCAGTAGGGATTAAACTGCCATTTAACATGCAATAAGACCAATCCTCCTGGCTGATCAAATAATTGACCTATATCCATCATAATCATACATTTACACATCCATTCCATACAAAATCAAATGTTGCGATTAATTTTCGCAGGAAAACAGCACTTACCGGCGCCCAGAGCGAAAAAAAGGCTCTGGTGGGGGTTGTGGTGGATGAGGTGGGCCACCCTGCCGCCCATCCTCATGTTCCTGTTGTAGATGAGCTCTTGCCTAAAGTAGCTGTCGATGTTGCGAGCGAGGGCGGCATCCTCCTCGGACAGGGAGGTGTTGCCGCTGAGGGAAGGCAGGGGCGCCGTGTCCTGTCCCGCGTGCAGGTCGCCGCAGTTGTAGTGGCGGATGAGGTCCTCCGTTGTGTACGAGGGCTCCCGCTGCTCCTGCTGCAGCAGAGTATGGTTGAGGGCGAACACCACCTGACGGGCACACGAGAAAGTCAGCCACCCAATCACATCATACAGTTATGGATATTCAAATACAAATGAAACAGTGAATATTACGAAAGTAAAAACTAACATTTTCATGCATTACACACAAAAAATATAAAAAATAACAATAATATAACAATAGGAAGCATTTCTATGAGGTATCGTATTAGTATATGAATATAGAAGGAAGAAGGGATATAGTATTTTAATGCAAACAGAGAGAAATTTCAGTATATCAAGTTTGCTTATGTAATCTTCCTATTCATTTCAAATGTTTTTTTGCAACATAACAATCTGCCGAAGCTTAGCTATTATTCTTCACTGATTTTTGTGCACCTGAATTATAGGCTTCAAAATAATGGAGGTATATTTTTGTCTGCCTTGAGAACAGAAAAGCTTTTATTCATTGATGTCAATATAGTTTCTAGAGCAAAATATTATAAATCCATTTTCAGGAATTATTTTGATCATTTATCCATATATCTTCCAGTATTATCTAGATAACTTCAAGTTGTTACCTATATATACCTTCATAAATATATTTGAATGAGTACTCGCCTTTTAATAAAATATGACTTGACGCCTTTTAATATGAGAATCAGCTTTCATTAGCCCAAACATAAATAAGACTTTAAATTACAAAATTACGTGGTTTAAAACTAACTGCCTGTCTTAAACCATGTTCCACCAAAATAGTTCCTACTAATTTGTCTATGTATGTGTTGCCATAGAAATAAGATACATTCCATTTTGATAGGAGAAACCAGAAAAACAGCACTAAATTTGTCTTACTGAACTTCTAGCGAATAATACGAAGTACTGCCGAAAATTTCAACAATTCTAAACAACCTTAACCTACATTTAAAACTAAAAGCTCTTGCTAGTTTACACAAAAAAACTGCTAATCAGAATATTTGGCGTCTTTAATCAGAATATTTGGCATCTTTGACTATTCTTTTAATAAACAAACTCAATAGATAATTCATAGCAGAATTGTATCAATTGCAAACAACGCAAAAAATTTCCCAAAAAATGGTAATTCATTTTTTTTCTCTCTTTTTCTTTAAGAAATTTCTTATTTGAGTAGACTTTTCGATGATATTAGCTGTATCAGATGATATCGATGCTTGTCTGTAATTTCATTTCACAACGATTGTCAATAGTTGGTATAAAATTGGTCCTTTCGTTCTTGTCTGAAGTTAAGCAAGAACAAGGTACTAAATATATCGATTTATTATTGGACAGAGGATTTGTTTTGGATTTTTCTATAAGACCATATTTTTACACGAGGACAAACTGACCCGAAAACTGCAGTACCCCAAACATGGTGGGGAGGGAACTTATAACAGTTACACCGTAGACCAGAGTGCTAATGATCCAATACCCAGTTTAGTTGATTTGCTATCGGGCATGTTTATAGGCAAATCTTAATTCATAATTTAAAAAATTGAGGATGATTTTCTAAAAAAATACTTGAAGTATATATTTCAGTTATGATTAGTATTTTTTATTTAAAAATTTTAATATAAAATTTTTTACTAAGGAAATGCCTTCACTTCAGTCACAAAGGTTTTATTCCTAAAGAATTTTCGTCACTTGAATTGTATAAGAAACTTATTGTGATCATTTAGGTATCATATATTTACACACACATTTTATCAAATTATGATTAAATATTATCACATAAGAATTCTAAATTAATAACATTTATGCCAATCCGTATCGTAAAACTGTCTCAAAGTATTAAAAGAAGACATTATAATATCTAATCAGCAGTGTTTCAAATTCAACAATTTAATCAAGCTTTGGAAATAAAATTTAATTTGAAGCAATCTTTAAGTTTATATTTACTTACACTATTTATTGTTTATTATTTTTGCTTCATTATTCACTTTAAAACTTTATATGATTTTTTTTATTTGCTATATTTATTATACTATAATAAGTAGTTTAGAGCATTATAACAGTTCTGAAGTATTGTGATAATTCTTGTAATTTTACAATCGATCATATCAAAATTATCGATAGAAAATAATTGTACATTGACGGCTGTTTTAAATAATATGTCTCTTATTCTAATAGGAAATATATAGATTTTCGATAATTCATAATATTTGTCTCAGCTTCTGCTAGAAGCGAGTGAGCTGAGGAAACTATTCAAGTGCCCATCGTTATAGTTTCAAATTACTTAACCATTCATTGTTCTAGAAATTAATCTAACTAAATTCTGTATACTTAAATAAGAATTGGATACAAATGTATATACACTATATACACTGCTGAAAATGGGAATCTTATTTCAAAGAGCAAAATCTAAAACTACAAGATTAGAAATGAGAAAACATATTTATATAGCACGTGCTTTTTATGTAGTTTGTCTAAGTTCTTATATAGTTTCTCCCGATGCTTTTTATATAGTTTGTCCAAGTTCATTTTAATGAACGGATTCAATCCCAATTTGTTTTTATATGTGCAAGCAATATTTATATATCAACAGATTAAACTATGCATTTTAAACATTTATGCAATTATTTAGAATGAAGGTACTTAGTTTAACTTCTTCATTAAAAGCTAAATATTAATTAACATGCACACAAATACCTTTTGCAAATCTTCCATAATTTGTGAAACAACTATATCTACGTTATCAATAGAAAACTGTGTACAATTTCAAATTACATGAAATAATAGCTTAAAATGAAAATTAAAATATGAAAAGAATTTTAAACCTTTACACCAATTACTGTAATTTGTGGCTTAGCGAAACATGTTTGTATGAACCAATTTAGACAGCGTTTCACCACCTGATAGAATTTTATGAGATCGTAAAGTATTTTCATATAAAATTTTAACATTTTTATCACAAGCTTAGAGGAACGAGAAAATCGATCGTTCCCAAAGCGCACCAAGAAAAGTTTTTCAGGACACGTGGCTACTTACGACCTCATTAACTAATGAATGCACTCAAGGCCCGCTTCGCTGATAAGAATATTTTTAATTAGTTTTCAACAATTAAGTTTATTTTTTGGGGAGTTTTCAACTTAATAGTGATATAAAAACTACATCTCAACTTTGAATGCAATGGGTTTAAAAATTTGTCTCTACTCTTGAAATTGTGACACGAGAATTTTCTTTTGGCCTCCAAAGATATTTGAATTCTGAGTTTTGAATAGGAATTCACAGAAATGAATGAGCTCATGGGATTGTTACATTTGGAAGAGGATTTCATTTTTATTAGAAGTAAATTCAAGCTCTTTTTACATTTAAATGTAAGCAAATTTATCATGTTCATAAACACTGTTTCACCTCCTGAACTTTTTCAAGCTAATAGTTAATGTGATACATAATGTCAAAAATATTTAAAATTAACTGTTCACAATAAAATAAAAACGATTAACAGCATTCCAATTGCAAAAATTTGGAAATACGAGGCATTGTATTTGTAATGTATACAATACAATTTAAAAATGCAAGTTATAATTTAAAAACCGGATATTTTCCACTAATTAATTATTTTGTTATTGTTAATTTCTCTGGTATCTCTAGTATTTAAAATTTATTTTATTATATAATTATTGTTTTTATTTAAATAATACTTGTTTAAATAATATCTGGCTGAATAATTTCTAGATTGAAGTAATTTGCTTTTTCAGTTTTCTTTTGAATCGGTATTCATATATATTTTAATGCATAAATATTTAAATAATATTTGACTGAATAATTTCAAGATTGAAATAATTTGTCTTTTCAGTTTCCTTTTGAATCTGTATTCATAAATATTTTAATAAACACAATATATAATAAATTGAAAATGAAATTGAAGGCAGTGATAAAATTGAGAATTTCATGATGCATCCCACAAAAATAACAGTGCGTTGCCTTAGTATAGTAAGCAAACATGAGATGAATAAGTTCAAATTTCTTTTCTGTAATATACGCAAACGACTTAAAAACCATGAGATTAGATTATTTATATCAATTTATTACTCTAAAAGTTATGTTATTGTTGCTTATCTCTGGCATCTCTAGTATTGCTGGTAACACTAAAAGGTCTACTTATATTGATCTAAAAAAATTTAATATACTATATGGATAGTAATGAGATTCTACTATTCACATTATTTTGAAAATTTTATTCTTGTTAGTAATAAAGTGGTTGTTTCTTTCGTTCCAGTTGAGATCATGATTATGCTACTTTATTACAATTCTCATTTTTTATTAATATATCCATGACATCAGATTATGTTTCATCTACGTCACATCGTATTGAGACGGTGTGGTAAATCCGACTTCAAAACGAAGTCGCTGCAATCTTCAAGTCCCTTTTTTTTAGCAGCAATAAACAAGGCGAAGTTCACCATCTAACGTCTAAATATCGTCGGCAATGAGAAAAAAATCAATTCATGATTTTTAACAGTAATAAAGAAGTATTTTTTAATTATAATTTTTTTCGTTTGTGAAAGTTTATTAAAATCATGAATTCTAAATAATTAGTTTTCATATTTACAAATCTTTAACCATACTGGTTCCAAAATTAAACACGTTGAAAACAGAATAGAAGAAAAATAATGAAAAAGACAAGACATTCACGTTATGGTGAATCGGCAAGGATGATTTAATTTTCTTTAAATTTAAATCCCATAAGTTTTAAATTTAATGAAATTGTTTGCAAGGATTGATTATCGTATGTAGTTATCGTTGTAATTATCATATATATTTACAATCAATTAATATCAATAAACTATTAAATAATTTAGCTATGTTATTAATTTTTTTCATCATTATCTTTATTGTATTTGAAATAAATAACAAAAGACACAATATCTTGTATTAACTTCTTAGAAACATAAGATCATATCAAAGAATATTGCTTAAAATATAAAGCAACAGTTTGGATGATACACTATGCTAAACACACACATACACTTTTCATTCTATTCTTTTTTCAATGAATAAAGATAATAAGCTTATTTTCTTCTGTAATAAGGACGGCTAGGTCACAAATAGCATGTATTTCTATTTTTTAATGGCACAAAATTATTGCTTTTGCCTTGAAAATTAAATACTAGAAATATTAGTCTCAAAGTTATAGAGCAACTGTGATTTACCTCTAAGCAATGAACTTTTTTTTAAAATAATAGTGGGTAAATCCCCCATTAGTTTCGTTTGTGCTGGAGTTGCATGGGTTTTGTCACGTAATGAATGCGTATAAAAATCCATACTTTCGAAGAGGCACTGCAAAATTCAAATCCATATTATGACGGAAGGAAAGAAGATTGAGCAGAATTCAGACACTCTTGGTGACAGAGAATTGTTTCTTTCTGTTCGTTTTATGATGTAACATTTATATGACGCAAATTATTAACGAATTTTACCAAAAGAAGCGTTGCAAGTTGATTCAAACTGGTCTCATATATCAAATTTTATATCTTGACATCTTTTATGTGACCAAAACTATCGATGCTGCAAAGCTAAGAATCACATAAAATTTTACTGAACATTTTATTTATTAAATTTACTATTTGTCATGACCATCGTAGAGTTTTATGGAATCTAGCAGTGGAACTATTGGATGAAAGTTGTAAAATGTCATTCAAGGTAATATTAAATTACTAAAAATATATTTTTGGAAAGTCAATATAGTTGTATGTGGGGAAAAATATCTTTCATGAATTATTATGTAAGCCTTAATAAGTAAAAATTGACAATGTTTAATTATTCAAGCAATTTTTAGGGATGTCCATTACTTTATTCATTGAATTTTAGTGATCTAATTGTCACAATCCACGGAAATAGCGTCTCGAAATTTCAGAATTTTTACATTGAGTTTATGGATTCTAAAGTGAAATATACCAATTTCTATAAGTACAGGAAGTGGAATCTTGAGCTAAAATGAGAAATTTATGTTTTAAAGTCATTTAAAATAATTTGCATCATTAAATTACCAATCATTTTAACCGGTGCAAGACCCGACAGTGAAACACTAAACCCAATGGATAAAATTAGGTTTTGCTTATAAATATCGGGAAATTATAGAAAACAATGTCTTATTATCCTGCAATAATGAGTCTTTTTCGTTATTTTGAGCCCCGTCCAAATAAAGAACACTTAATTATCAGTTGCTTTTCAATACTCATCCAGTTCAAAAAGTAGAAAAACATTAGACATTAAGGAAACTCTTAACAAACGTACCCCTTTTTAAATTACTAGTTTTTGGTGGATCAGGTATTGAACCCACTACGTTCCCGACACCAAGCATGTCTTTTATCAGGATATCATAGTCTCCGAACAATAACTATTGCTTAACATATTAATTTCGGAACATATTTTGTTAAATTATTAACTGTCAAATTTTCTATTAAGACACAATAAATATTTCATAAAAATAAAATTCTAAATTAAAATTTATATTTTTGTTCCTTTAAACTTTTTCCTGACAATCATAATTGCAAGTACATTCTCTTGTTAAGCCTGACCACTAAGATTAATACACTTTTTCGTATTTTAAGGGAAGAAATTGATGGCAACTCGTGTTGAGGAACACTCAAAGGATTTAATAACACTGCCTCGAAAGTAATGTTCGAAATTAAGAACCAAGCAAAAGAATACCATGCTCAGCCTGACAACTCCAGAGATATCATTTCACTCGGAGGACATTGCGAGCATGATTTATTTTTATACTTCCATCACCATTGGTTAAAGTGACACATCTTCATAAAGGCTAGGAGAAGCATTCCTCCTGCGTACTTATGAATTACTGCGCGCGCGTGTGTTACAGTTAAGCCAAAATGCCAAGCATCAACGTAAATTAACATTTACTTCTGATAGTGTAATCAAATTCTTTTTTCAGGCAAAACTGTGTAATTCTTGATCACCTTATAAGTGACTTCCTGCAAAATTTCTTTTCGTAGATCAAATGAATAAATTTATCTCAAAACTCTAAAGAAAACTAAATTATTTCGATGTAATATGTGGGTCATTCATCAAAATTAGATGCATATTTTTAAAAAGCAGATTCTTTCATTTATCTGTCTAAAGAGAGAAGAAGAGGAGCCCGTTTGAAATGCATGTGCGTCGGTATTACATATTTTAGAAGTATATTTGGTCGTTAAGTAAAAAAGCGGTCAATAAGTGATCCCTATTAAATGATGAAGTCAAACAAAAATATATTCCCATACATAATATTCATTTTAAGGCAAATATTTGACAAGAATGCTATTGATAGGAAAAATGATAAATTGCTTTCATTTCACTGTGAAAACATGTCTTAAAAAAGAAATTTCTCAACGATTTTACATTTTTGAGTTTAAAAAAATGATGCAGACACCTTAGAAAAAAATAAAACAGGTCTCGATATATATTAAAAATTTAATAAGTTTAATTCGCTTTTAAAGCACTTGGTTTTACTTAATGAAATGAAATCCAACAATACCTCTACTTGAATCTTGGGCAAGTATCTGTCCGATCAAATTTGAATAAAAGTCTTCGCAGAGTGAGCATAAATGCTTACATGATTTATGTGATATCATTTTTTAATTCCCTTCAATGCAAGCATGGATATAGCATTATAAATGTTTCATTCAATATAAAAGCATTTTCTCTCTCTTTTTATTATATATATATATATATATAATATATATATATTATATATTATATATATATATATATATATATTATATATTATATATTATATATATATATTATATATATATATATATATATTATATATTATATATATATATATATATTATATTATATATATATATATTATATATATATATATTATATATATATATATTATATATATATATATACATATATATATATATAATTAACCATATCTTCCTTATATAATATATAAGGAAGATTGGTTGGTTATATTTATGGGCGAAGGTCCAGAATAGGACAAACTGCGCCAAAACTCATTAACTAAAAAGATTTTTAAAAACCAATAAATGTTAAAATTTACATAAAGTAACTGAATGTAATTGGTTTAAAAAATAAATTTAAGAATAAAAACAAATATTCACAGAACTAAAACTTAAAACTGGTGTATTTAATGTAATTAATGCAATTTATTTCATTCAAAAAGACGAAAAGAGGTTTCTTCGGAGTGATTTTCCCAACAAATGAGACAAAGCTCAAATATCCCTGTAAAAGATGTTTTTCTAAAATGGCAACATGAAAATAAAATATAATAAACTGTACAAGGCCCAATACATGCGTCACCCCAAAGACTTGGTTTAGTAACACGTGTCGATGCATAAAACGCGTGTACCAGATGTGAAGGTGAGTCTAACAAACGTCAACAGTTCGTCACGGTAATTAGGTGTTGAGTTACGACAAGGTGCTGTGCAATTTATTGGTGTGCATGTTCGACATATATGTATATATATAGTATTAGTATTATAAACATTTAATGCATTTTAACATTTCATATATATATATATATATATATATATATATATATATATATATATATATATATATATATATATATATATATATATATATACATATTATTAACTTTCTTCAATACTTAAGACAACAATACATAACTTAAAAACTGGTTATTATTAATAAAATGATTATTATGAATAAAAAATATATAATTTGAATTCTTGAATACATATTACATTCACAAAATCCTTATTTAAAAGCTCAGGTGACCCTCATTAAAACTTATATTTTCTTTTTGACAAAACTTTATTTTTGATGCTTAAAACAGTGATTCTTTGAATGAGATTGAAAACTTATACCAAATACTTAATACCATATCTATTATTACTGAGTGCAAAATATAAATTAGCGACTATTTTTAGACACAGTCTAACAATTACGACACCTTGCTAAAATATCCAAAAGAAGTTGTTGATGAATGGCTCTTTGGAACACTTCCATGTAGAGCTAGCTAAGAAAACAAATTCTTTAAGAAAAAGGCGTTTATTGTAGCAATTTTTTTACAACGTATCACAAAAATTAATGATATAAGTAATTTTTACCCATTAATTTGGGACTCTGCAAAATCCTTACCAGCCATTTATCTTGCTTTGAAAAAAAATTTACAGCTACCAATTTTTTGTTAAATCACATGTTTCAAATTGATAATGTGATAAATATGTGAAGAAAAATATCACATTTATTTTTGCCTTCTGAAGTATTTTGAACTAATTATGGGTTAGAATAAATTCGTAGATATTCATTTTTATTTAGGAAAAGTAAAAAATATAATTTATTTTTATTTGTATGAAAATTAAAAATTGGCATTCAATTGTTAATTATTAGTCAATCTATTATACTCATCAAAATTATTACATGTGCCACCGAAAAAGGGAAAATCTTTATCTTTTCATATGCATTCTCGTACAATTTTCACTGAAGTTCTACTCATATTAACAGTGGAGCCTCACAAATATTCATAGCGACTGAGAAAATCGAAATAAAACGAGCGATTCAGCTGAATCCAGGTAATCGGTCCCCAGCTAGGCGGATAGGCATAGAAATTTTATATTACATTTGCTGATTATTATTCAAATAAACATAAAATATTTCAGGAAGATACAATACGAATTTGAAAATAATGATAAAATATTTTTAGCAAAATATTTCATTAATATCTGCCAATATTTTGTATTATTTGTTAGTACTAAGCTCTTTTTAATATTTAAGTATATACATAATATATACAACATATATATTACGTATTTTGTACACATAATGTATGAAAGATTTATTAGCTACAAATTTTTTTAAAGAAATAAATTTTAATTTATGAAAAGTATTTAAGAAAAAATATCAAAATATTATTACAAATAAAGGTCTAAACTTTTAATATAGAAGTATAACCTCTTCCACTCGCTGAATGAAGAGGATTACTTATAATTGATCGCTATATGCTTAGACACCTAAATATATAATTTAAAACAATAAGAATTTATTGATATTCTGAAATGAGGAACAATCTACCAAATTTAAAAATTTGGTAGATTGTTGAACAAAACTGATGTTCATTTGGTTTGATACCGTAAATTTTAAAATAAAATTTTAGATAGCTTTTCTTTTTAGGAATTTTAATTTGATATTTTAAGTTATTTTGCATAAATTTTAAAATATAATTCTTAAACGTAGAAATTAATTTGAATAAAATGAATCTATTTTGAGCAAAGGCTAACAAGCGCGGGATTCTTTTGTAATCATGTCACACATTTTAAATAGATTTTTAGAAAAGATAAAAAATATAAAGAAGAAATTTCAATTCATTTATAGGCAACACAAACGGTTATTAAAAACTACCTCGCATGTAAAATCTATATATACTTTTTTTTTTTCCATTTTCAAAATATTTTATAATTTCTCTGAATTTATAAAATGTTTTGTAACTTTATCTGTAAAAGAATTGCGTCAATTGTAGTAAAATATACTGAGCTTAAATGCTTGTAAGTATTAAAATTTTTTCTAAAATTTTTTTCTTTTAGGAAGATATATATATATAAAATATAGTTGGCAAACTGAGAGAATTATATCAGCATGCACGATTATTTGCGAAAATACTATTAGTCAGTAATATCAACAGCATTTTTTCAGATATAAAGGAGAAATTTTTCTGAATTTTCCTATGTGATAAAAATTTATTTTAAATATTCCAAAAATGTTTCATAAATATGATTATAGGCGTTAATTATGATGTCCCCGAGATCACTGGGATTTTGTGAAAGGACACCACTTTTCAGAGCAGAAGTTTCTGGATTGGCTCGCAGACGCTATTAAAGAGTGGTAACTAAAACTTTCATACATATGTCTGTTTATACGTGTGTTGGGGTGAGTGCTTGAGAGTTTTCACCTGTACAATACTTGAGTATTGGACTCTGTAAATGGAAAAGTCCTTCTGTAAAACTATACATAGTGGATGTTAAAATGTGTGAAACTATTAAACACCAAGAAATAGATGCTGCAATCCTGCTTATGCTACACTTTTATCGTGGTGGATCCTCGGAAATTTTCCTGATTTTCTCCTTTCATATGATCTGTTATGTATTAAGAGTTTTCAAGATATACTTTTTGCTTAAGCCTCCTACTGTCAGGCTGTTTTCGGAGTGGAATCTCTCTTCACTGCATCACAGCCACTGCTGAATAAAGGGAGCTCCACACCCGGACGTTTTGATTACGTCATTGTATACCAATTTAGTACCTTCGAGGAAGAGCTATGAAGTGCCGCAAGTGATAAAACTGAAAAACTCCCAAGCACCTTCCGCAAAAGACAGTCCAGCTAATCTCAGAAATGTGGCAACCATCTCAGCAGGAACTGGAATGAAGCCTGGGCCTCATGTCTGGAAGTACTATCTGGAAGCCTTTTGATAATAAACTAACAAAAGAATAAAATTTGTTTCAATAATAAAATCAATTATTTTAATTTTTTCTCATTTAAATACATCGACTATATTTTTATTTCGATCAGATACAGTTACTAATTTCATTTTGATACATCGAGATTAAGAATTTCACACTTCATCCTAAACATGATTAAACACAAAGAAATAAAATTTTTAATAAGCAATAATGATAACTTTATTATCGTTGAAAAATGTAAGAGAGGCAAAAGGTAACGTTAAATAGTAATCTTATTTTCTTTTGTTGAAAATATTATTCATAATAAAAAGAAAATTTAAATTAATTAAAAAAACTTCTCTGCTTTCTTTTTCAGTAAATTTTATAAAAAATGTCATTAAAACCAAACCACGTTTTATATGATTCTAACCTACAAAATCATTTTAGCAACCACCCTTTACAGACTAATATCTCATCTTACGTACTTCATTTAAGTGTTTTCATAAAGAAATTATAAAGAGCTTTTTCAAAAGTTCATAAGCATAATTCAAGACAGCAATTTATTCAATTGACTTTCGAATTCATAATTTTAAAAATCACTCGATCAATTTAAAAATTAGCAAAGCAAGCTTTAGGTGAAATTCTCTGCAGTTAATTTTTTCTTAATTATACGTAACGGTAATTACTACACATAGCATTCAACTATATTTATTTTATAGTTAACGAATTTCATTCTCATAAAAATCACTTCATTCAAATATAAGGCATTTATACAGAAAAAATCTTTTCTATTCAAACATTAACCTTTATGAAAAGTATTATTGTTCAAAAAAAGTTTGCTTGATTAAACTGATTTCACTAATGGAGAATCTTTTGCGGTTAAAAGAAAAAATAAATATTAATAATTATAGTGATTTTTAAAAACTATTGATAGGATTGATATGAAATTCACAATGGCAAAACTAGTGACGATATCTTAGCGGACCTATCAATTATTTTTCTTCGATTCAAAGTCTGTCATTATCTACTCTATATCAATTTGGCAAAAAGACATTAGAGTCAATGGAACATTTAACTGATATGGGTACTTTAAGAATAACATTTCTCGGTTGATTCAAGTATCGAATTTCTTAACTTTCAGATGCGAGACATGCCTTTCTTTTACTGGTTACCGTAATCCAAAAGATTAAAGTAAATGATTATAGCATAAATTATTACAATGTGTTTTTAAGTAACCGTTTCTAGTGATTTAAACACATCAAACACCGCTGTAAGGATAAAACGCCATAAAGCTACGAGATCAACATGTATGCACCATGGCTCACCAGTTCCAGGAAAGAACTTTTCAAAGCAATAAAACCCTGGTTTGAATCGGACTATTTTTGAACAACCGGAGCGAATACGGCGGATCTTCGGTTAAGCCGGCATTCGAACTCACTATCTCCCAATAATGAGAACGATGCCCCTATCCAGTCAGATCAATGAGGCGCAATCCGTCAGTGAAATTCATATTAGATCTTATGGAGCATGTAACGTGCATAAGCCGCATCAAGATGCAAACTTCGATTGGCTCAGACAAACATGTAAAAGAATCAAATGATCGTGTTTTTCACATTCGATACAAATCAGAATTATTTCACAATACACTGATGCATGCGTGCCGGCTCGGGTATACTCTCACACACATGCCTCTTCACTTTTCATTTATCTTACAGCTTGCTCACTTTCTGATTTTTCCAATACTTTCTCCCCCTAAACTTGTGAACAAAATGAATTCGTATCGATTAGCTTCATTTGATGGAGAGAGAAAAGAAGACCTCCCCTCCCCCCCCCCACTTTGAAATTTTCTACGCACGCTAAATGTTCTTCGGGCCTTTTTCTTCCATTCGTGAAATGCAGTATGGGGAGGAGACTGCCAGTTCACATCACCTGAACATGTTTTAAGATTAATAAGATATTTCATTTTGTTAAAAATCTACCCCTTCATTGAGTCCAAAATTGCACTGTTACTCATTTATTCAACAAAATTTTATTATCAATCAATAGTTTCAAAACTGGCTTTAACAAAATTATAGCTACGCCTACAGCTCACACAACTGTAGCTTTCTACAGGGCGGTTTTGAAATCTTTAGAGTTATGGCTCTAAAATAAAGGGAGCGCAGCAATAGGATGATAAAATATTTATCAATTTGATAATTAAATGCATTTGTGATTAGAACCATATACAAAAGTATTACATTTTAATCCAATATTAAGTATGTAATTTACTGACGTTTTTTACCTGTAATGTTCCAGTGCAGGTAAAAAAAATTAAGCTGAATTTTATTTTTAATCTGTCACGGAATTTATATACAGCAATGAAGCACATTTTTGATATCATTTATTGATCATTGTGATCAATATTCTCTTTATATATGATTATGATAAAAACATTAGACGCTTTTCATTTAGTTATTAGGAATTTTAATTTTAAATTTATATTTAAATTTGATATTTTATGGATAAAGAATTGACTATGGATAACTGATCAGATCTCGTTTTTCTGACAGAAAATAATAATATTCAATTACAGTTCCGTGTTAATAAATTTTGGAAAAAAAAATAATAAGGAGTATCAATATTTTATCGAAAACACCACCAAACGAAGTACAAGATGCGATCTGTAAAAATTCCGTTGCGGGGACTCCAAAATCGATAAAAGTTAATTAACTGGCATTGGAAAGAGGATTGCCTCTACAGTCTCTTATTTTTTATTGTTTTGCGATCGCTTTCTTTTTCTAATTATTATGTAATATTCTAGGCTTTACAACTCTGGATTCTTCGCAAAAGAAACAATATTTTTAGATATGACTTGCAATAATATAGAAAGTATTTTTCGAATGAATGTATTTTTTATTATTAATAAAGTGGAAAAGAACATAGAATTTATACTTTAGCATTTTTTATTAATAAAGTGGAAAAGAACATAGAATTTATACTTTAGCATTTTTTTAGAAATTGTACTGTAGAATCTCTTCACAATTTCTCAGTTTAAAAAAGATTCATTCATCAAATATGTATACATAATTTTAATTAAATATGTATATATATATTGGTTCTAAAATAAATAACGATAAGCAACAGGATAAGAAGATATTTATTAATTTGATAATCAAGCGTATTTATGGTACCATATACAAAAGTGTCATTACATTAAAATCCACTATTAAACTTTACTGCTGTATATATAGAAATTCCATGGCAGATGAAAAAAATCTTTAACTTAAAGTTTCCTTCATTTACCATGGAATTTCTATATATATAATTTGCACAGTTTGATTATATATATAATGATACTGCCAATGGAGGTTTTAAAGTTATCTATTTTAAAGTCCCCCTTTAGAAAAGTATCCATAAAACCAATTTCAATCGACAGATTACAGGAAAAGAATTACATGTGCATACATTTCAAATGATAGTAATCAATGGTGAAATTAAAAGAAAACCACACAAGTACATATAAGAAAAATTTAAATTCTATATTTCCAATATATCTGGAGTCGAGTTTTATGTCAAACATTTTTGCTGTTAGCCATTTTTTTTTAAATGAAATATGTAGAATTCTCCCGAAATTCCCTTTCTCACAAAGAAAGCATTTCTGAAGTATTTCTTAAAGTTTCATAAAAAATGGAAGCAATTTATCATTTTTGCTCTGCTCATCCATTTTGTCAAATATTTACCTTAAAATGAATATCATATATTGGGAAATATATCTTCGAGCGTAACTTTTCTACTACTTGTTATTTGAGGATCATTTATTTTCGTATCATAATTACCAAATACATTAACATAAAATAGTTACACAAGCATTCTGTAATTGTTCAATGCAATTTGGTTTTCATAAACAGATAAATGAAGTATTTTAGTTGAAAAAGGCATGTAGAATTATTTTATGTATCAAATATAATCCTTAAAAACTTTGCATCCTTTCGTTTCATCTTGAGGCATTGTTGTTTCTTCAGAAATCATTTCTCTGCTTTCTGATTTTTGGAAAGAGCATTTTCAGAAAATCATACTTTAATTAATGAAAAAAACTATCTTCATTTGATAAATTATGAGAAGTAAATGTTGATCTATATATGTTGTTGCACGTTATTTCGATTTAATTTCTACATATACTATTAATTTAACTTTGCAAATGTAGTTTCTAAAATAATTAATTTTATAGTCTTCCATCAGAAACAGTTTCCAAATAAAAGTTAATTTCAATCAACATTACCTAAACTAATAGCAGATGTAGATATAAAATCCAAAGTATTATGTGCATAAGCATGCTTCCAGAAACATGAAGCATAACAAATGCATTTCCTTGGGCCACAATGTTTCCAAGCATTACGATCTATTTTTTGACAGAATAATTCGCAGAAAATATTCTTCTTTTTCATATGCGTAAATCAATATAATTCACCTTAGAAAGAATTAGCATTCTCTTAAATGAAACCGGTGATTCCTGCAATCGTATTTCAAAAATGTGGTCCGTTTGTTTCATCCATCAAAAGCTTCTTCTTGTCCTATAAATAAGGATTTTAAATGCATTTCTTCTATTTTGATAATCTATTGCGTTATTTGTTTTCCCTTTCTTGACTTCACATATAATGTTTTTCCGGTATGAAGCCAAAAAGTAGAATAATGTAGAATTCATTCAAAAAATCTCTATTAAAATAAAATAGAACTTTGGAAAAAGGGAACAAAGTGATAGAAAAGGTGCTTGTAGGAGTCACGTGCAACTCACACGCATCTCGCAAATACCAGCAAGAAATGCCACAAACATTTTCATGCCTCGAAAAATAAAAGAACACTGCGACTTATTTCTTTCCCTTTCGTAAGAAAAGCTATGGTATTTTTTCATTCTCTTTTCACATAGTGGGGAGGGGGTGGCAGATAGGGATTTTATTTATCGCCTAACGTCATGGCGAATACTTTTTGCACGAGTGTCAGAACAATCTGATATAACAGAGGAACGGTGAAGACAGTAAAAGATGTATAATAGAGGCGAAAAAAAATGTTGAGATATAATTTAATAAATTTTATGATTTGCCAGCGTAAAACGCTTATGCAAGTATTTGTAAATGTATGAATACATATATGTCTTTATATATCGGTTAATGTAAAAGTTATAAATCAATGTTAAGTAGTTAACATTGTAAAATCTTTAAAAAATTCTTGCAAAATATAAGAGAATATACTGAATTGGAAATATGTAAAGTAGAAAGAATTTTTAAATTGGAGAAAGTTTTCATAATAAAAAATCAAACTTTCAAAGGAAAAACATATACAAGTATAAATAGAAACTAAATGCAAGGAAATAACACAAAATACTGTTAAGAGACGCCATCATTATACATCATGATATCATTCATTACCTGACACCAATCTTCGTTTAAAAAGCATTTAGAATAATTTTCCTAACTTATCATTGTTAACAGCTCATTACGGTGATATCAAATACTGATGAATGCACTCTTATAATATGTATGAACTTAGCTGAAAACAAAAGACTTTTCTGTTTCAATTCATTCATTAATGACCATAATGAACATACTAACCTTTTTTAAGAAATTATTTTTAAGGATTTTTTCTTTATTTCTAAAAAATTCTTTTTCTTAAAAAAGGTTATTTTTTTGTACATATTTGTTTCTGGAACAGAACTGTGAGTCACATTCTAGGCACAATGCATAACACATTTTATAAGCGCAATGTAGAAGTATTGGTTAGATAACATTAACAATTGATTAACATAGGTAAACTTTTAACAACGAATCGTTACATACATTTCTTTTCTATTCCTAAAGAAATGTTTTCCCTCTCTGGGTGAAATCGACATTTTAAATGTGCTTGTTCCTTAATAACATGTGTGTGTGATCTTGTTATTCTTAGAATAACACATAACAGGTAAATGATGTAGAAAGATCATTTCATTTTAACTCTCCATATTTTAACACCGATAAAGAAATCTTGAAATGAGAATAACATTATGAAGATTTAAATGAAATGTTTTCTTTTTTATGCCTGAAAAAAATTTTCTTGTATCTATTCAATCCTTTTCGATATGTGCTCATTTTCTGGCCGCAAATGTGAGTCATTGTATTAAATGTGAGTCATTGTGAGTCATTATAGTATTTGTATGTTAATGCAGACAATGCAGTTTTAATGGTCCTAATTGTTTATGATTAAGCAGCATTTCTTAGATTTCCTAAATAAATAAAATTAAAATTTGGCTTTTCGACAAGGACTCCAAGAAACAAAGCGTAATACAACCATCAAGGGAATGGAAACGCTATATTTTTAAGACACCATCTGGAATATTAGCAAATGACATATTTTACTCTGTCATCTGATCACTCTATAGTCACTTTTTACAGAGGAGAACTTTTTCTTTCAAAATCAAGGGTTTAAGAATTCTAGACCGCTACATACAGAAACGAATTTCTGTATGATTGCTTGAAGATATGAGACATGGTTGGGACTTTAAACTGTCCAATAAAGTAATGCTCAAAAT
The DNA here is from genome assembly GCA_030067965.1 of Latrodectus elegans. Classification (NCBI taxonomy): domain Eukaryota; kingdom Metazoa; phylum Arthropoda; class Arachnida; order Araneae; family Theridiidae; genus Latrodectus; species Latrodectus elegans. Next base: position 2,960,305 of record CM057822.1, on the reverse strand, counting down.
GCTGGAACTAAATCTGAAATATTTGAATGCATCTCGTATATCCCACTTCCTTTACTCGTATATACCGGATGATTAGTGCTCCTGCCTCCGATTCAATAATTTGTGTTTTCAAATTTCTTCATGGAATCCTTTTTAAACTAGAGATCTTGATCTTAGTCCTCGTGTGCAGAATAAAAGAACAACGAGTGTTAGTGATCAATAAAACCAACCATATTAAACCAATTCTTGACAATGTAATCTAATTCTTTAAGATATATTTAATTTCTCTAGTCAAATACTTATTTTTAATCACAAAATAGCTTACTTGTTTTGTAATCATTTTAGGTGAAAATAACATCACAATACCATTTTTGACAAGCAATACTAAAATTAAAAAATATTATTATGATATCATTTGGTAGGTCTACTTCTGACGAAAGCCTTCTCACGCAGACAACTACAATATAACAAATTGTAACTAGCAGATAGTTTTACTAAGGAAAATTACCTTCATACAAAAAGTAATTGTACACTATTTTAATTTTTATCCAGAATAATAAAATATGAATTCTGAACAATTGTGCGCCTGAAGACATGAAATTCATCTCTTGCTAAGGATAAAAGTCTTAGCAGCGCCAACATCCCCCTCCCCCCACACTCAAAATTTAAAATAATCGGAAGACAAATATTCATACGATTTTCATTTGACACTGTCTGAAAAAGCGATTGCTCATCATATTGAACGAGACAGATTTTACTTTTTGTCTGATCGAAAAAACGCTCTTAAAGAACAAAAAAACTTTATTTTTATGCTGTTTCTCGAATTTCATTCCTTTAGAAGATTTTCGGTGTGGAAAAAGGAAATTTCTTACAAGAGATTTCAAATTTTTACGAAAACCCTAACATAGAATATTTTAAAAATTTTGCACATTGATCTGTTTTATTTTAAGACATGTTAATGCTTCAAATACCTGTGCCCGAATAATGTATTTTATATGTCTTATAATTGTTTAACAATGTAGAAGTCTTAAGATTTAAAAATAATTTATTTTTTTGGCTACATGCACTTTGGTGAAATTATTGTTTTCATTTACAGCTCTGGGTTATATTTTAAATTGGTAGATTGAATTCATTTTTAAACTTTCCTCTTAAAATGCTTTAATTAAACTCATAAAGTATGTTTGTTTAAAATGTATTTTTATTCTTATGAGCTAGAGGGCACTGGAACTCTGATGGGAAAAAGGAATCGCTTTATCGCTCAGAAGGTAGTGGGTTCTAGCCTTGGTGTAATAGAAGTGAATTTATTTTTAAACTTTCCTATTAAAATGCTTTAATTAAACTCATAAAAGATGTTTGTTTATAGATGTATTTTTATTCTTATGAGCTAGAGGGCACTGGAACTCTGATGGGAAAAAGGAATCGCTTTCTCGCTCAGAAGGTAGTGAGTTCTAACTTTGGTGTAATAGAAGTCCAACGTTCTGAGAATTGTTGTGTACATTTGACATATATCTGTAACATCATAGACTTAAGATCTATTTTAAATGTTTTGCGGTGGATTGTGAAGAGGTGGCTACCAGCTCAAGTGTTGAATTTATCACATGACCGATTTTTAAAACGGAAATTTGACAAGACACTCATGGGAAACTTTTATGAAATAATAAATAATAATTTACATGGACGTGAATGGCATAATATATTTTGGCAGGTATCCAAAAAAGATGCTTCTTTATGGTACTGGAGAATTCTTTCTCTTTCTCTTTATAAGCCAGTAGTCATGGGGTGGGAATGTGCACTGTTTCGACAAGTGAGCAGGTGGGTTAGTGTGTTTATCACGCAATGGCCAAATTTTGCCCTCAAGGACAAATTAGACATTGTATCTTCAATTTAAAGAATGGATTCAAAATCACGAAAAGTATCCAATCCAATTTTTTATGGTATTTGAATCAACAAACAATTGAACCGAAGTCCAGGGGGATAATCATTCAGCTGATAGTTCAGGTAATCAATGAGTAGAAATCAAAACACATTTCTGTTATAATTTTTTCACTCTCCCAAAGCAAATTAATCATCTATTATGTAATCTCGAATCCATTTGTAATGCAAATGAGGAATCATTTAATTTAATCCAAAATTGTGCATTCCTCCATCTTTTATTGGAATTAAGAAACGAAAGGAAATGATTTTGAAAAACGGATTTTATATTTCATTCATTAGTTTGAAATTTTGATTTTTATTTGAATAAAATTTCATGCACATTAAAACAATCCTAGAAATGTACTAGTTCAGTAAAATATAACTAGTGCACTTCATTAGAATTTAAGCAAAAATTAAAGTTACATATTTATCAAACTTTAAATCAGATAAACGAAGCGTCCATGATTAACAGATTTAATGTTTTTCATGCATGGCTATTCATGTATTTTTATTTATAAAACGTGAATACTTTTCGAAATGATTCGTGTCAAAGTCTCATTCTTCGCGAGGGTGAGTGAGCCCTTCGAATTCTTTTTAGCTATCCTTTATACGCATTTCATTAAAGTATTCTAAATTCCAATTCGATCCAAATCACGTTCTCTGACTTCTTTAAAGATCAGGAGCCTTTCTTTTCAGGAGGGATCTGCGGCTTCTCTCACGCAGCGTGAAATAAATTGAATCACGACCACAAGAGGTAAAAAGTTTCTTCTTCATGATTCAAATTTGGACTCTCTAAATTCCATAGAGATGAGAGAACACATTCGAAAATCCTCAAGAACTTAAACTTTAGACATCTCAATTCATTAAATATGTTTCTCAAAGAGGCAGCAAAGGAAACTTTTTTTCAATTTACAAAAATTTTCAAAGTTTCTTAGATTTTTAAAAGTGCAATATGTAATACTTGTAATGTAATACTTTTTAATACATATAATTATATACTGCATTTATGAATAAATTTATTAAACTTATTTTTTGTTTAAAAAATTTAAAAATTCTATGAATTTATTACCATTCACTAGTTTTCCCATTTTTCATTTCAATCTTAATGTGTTTAAATTGTTGAACTGAAATGAAGGCTAAGAACTTATAAAGCTAGATTTTAAATTAGCTGGTTTAAATTTTAGCTTTCTATATAACTAGTCTTTAAGCGCAAAATATAACTATTCAGAAACAATCAAATCCATCTTTCTAGCAACTTCTTCTCTCACTTAGGGTATGGGTGATTGGCTTGGGCTGATCCAGATTTCTAGAAGTATAACTGATTTGTTTAACAGAACTAAAAGTTTCACTCACAAAAAAGTTTCAAAAGCAACAGGAATAATCATTGTCTGTTTTAAGAGTTCTGTAGAATATAATGGATGCAGCAAAAATTTCTATTTAAATTCAGGAATTATTTCTTGAGTCACCACTGTTGAAAGAGTAAAACACAACCATGTAAATGAAGGATGTTTTTCCATCTGACAAGTTCAAAATGCTTTTAACTTAAAAGAGTGAACTTTTGAACGGCTGAAGACCCTATTTCGTATTCGCAACAAATCATTGATTTTATCTCAAAACCTCTTGATGAATTATAACACTACCATCTTACTGTTCACCATACATTATCTTTTTACCATTGATATCTTTTTTTTCTGCATGACATTCCTCAGTTGTCATAATCCTGTTTTAAAAACATCTTAATTTTTACTTATTAAAATCTAACTTTTGGATATTGACATACTTTTTCATAATTCCATTCATTGATACTGGAAAATCCCCCATTCTCCAAAGGGCTGAATCCATGAGAACAACTGATGTCACCCATTCTCATAAAGGGATGAGTTTTTCTCATTTCCTCATGAGGCAGAAAGCACTTTTTTGTGATGCTTACATCATTTCAATCAAACGATTGCTTTTTTGCGATGATGAATACATCAAAATTAAATCAAACAGATTTTCGATGAATTTTAATACAGAAGTGGTTTTAAGTGAACTGGGCAACCCTTGGTTCATTCTTAAAATTTTACCACAGGATAGAATACGACAAACCAAACTCGAAATGATCCTTCATATATGCTTCTTTTTCTTGTACACTGTATATTTTTTAATTTATCACGTTTGTAATAGGATCTAGTTTAAATTCCTCCAGCATCACAAGACGAAAGTGTTTTTTAATTCCCTATCATAAGTTATGAGTAACAATTGAAGCAAACCTCTCGTCATAGCCAAAGGGTTGCCAAAATGTTAACTAAGCCCTTATTTGTTCAGAAAAAGCAAAATCTCTTTTGTCCACATAAAAGATTGGAATGCGAACATCGATTCTATTTACTTGTGCAAAAACTTTTTATGACTATATCTAATAATATGCACAATTACGCAAACATGCACACTAAATCAATCCCATTAATCAGATCAGCTTTGAAATTACCAGTTCATTTTTTACTTCATTAAAGCTTCGATACGATATTTTGTGCATAAATAATTTATTTATATAAAATCAGTATTTATCAAAAATATAAGAACTGTTATTACAAAAAGCTCTTGATTTATATATTCGTAGGTTCGCTATATTTTAAAATTAACAAAAAAATAGAGGTACTTTCCGATGATTCATGATTAGGTCACTGAAATGCAAAGGAGAAGGAGAGCAAGCCTAGCGAAGCTTCCTCAGTTGACTCTCTGGCGTATTTTATAAAACACTCCACCTCGATGCACTGACGGGATCCAAATCACGTTCTCACTTGGCTTAAAAAAAGAACGAGCCCTCCATAAGCGGGATCATCCGCGCTCCCCTCACGGAGCGTGAAATAAATTGGATCACGGCCGCAAGAGATAGAAATCCTTACCACTCGACTGTTGATTACCCAAAACTCTAGGGATGCAACCCCGTGCCCCAGCATTCTAAAGAATTCATGAACATTAGACTTCTGATTTCATTAAATTATTTTGTTTTCCCTTGAAAGTGTACTTGGTCCAAAAATTCTTTTCCTTTTATCAACTTATTTTTTATTGCTTTTATTTTGTTTGTAAGAAACACACAAATTAATTATACAAAAAAATAACCGCTATATGTATATATATATATATATATATATATATATATATATATATATATATATATATATATATATATATATATATATATATATATATATATATATACAAATCAAAGATGCATTTTTTTTATCAATTTTCATTTTGATACGATTAGAAACAAAACAGAGGAACTTAATTCTTCAAATTTTGTCATCCACCATGTGATTGTTCCTTCATTTTTCTACCAACAGATATTTTTTTCAAAATAAGAGTTCTAAATTATCCTGAGCATTTTTACTAATAATAATTGTGAAAATTTTTATTTCGCAGTTTAAAAATGTTTAGCATTTTTTGTCTGTATTAGGAAATGAAAATTTCATTTAATTATATCATTTTGTTTTAAAAATTAGCATTTTGGTCTTTATGCTAAATAATTTTTTAGTCTGAATAAAAATGAGTAGAGTGATTTTCAAGAATAAATTTAATTTTAAGGTAGTTTAATTTTCAAACATTTTACATGCTTTGTAAATATATTTTATGAATAAATTCTTAAAGGCATCGAATATTTTAGAAAATAAACTCCATTACTTAAAAAAATGCTATTATTTGATATTTGTTATTTGACATTGCATAATGAAAGAAAAAATTCCTTAATGTACTTTTTAATGTTTTCTCAGCCGATTATATTTTTAATATTTCGCAATTCATTAAAAGAATGTATAAAGAGAACAACTTCGAATAAGCTTTACTGAAACAATAATAAATATGATTGTAAAACACAATATTCATATCAAGATGAAATAAAGAAGAATAAAGTAAAAACTCAAATGAAGTTAAATAAAAAGAATTAAATCCCAAGAAAACCTCAAGCATCCCTTAACAGATGTTCGTACTGACGGCAGAAGATCCTCTATCTCTCACTGTTCTACAAGAATGAAACATTTCGTTCCACAGAAATGTTAATTAAACTTACCACTGGGACACAGTAAGCCTAATTGGTAAGCATTACCTGTATAAGACGGCATGTTTCTGCCAATAACCTACAGTTTAAAGTGGATTCCGAACCATGTCTAATATTCCCACTTAATATGGTATTCGAATTCTCAAATTGTTGGAGCGAAAATAAAAACACTTCCTTAAACTGTCATCTCGGTGGTAAAACGATGGTGAGGAAAGTTCTCTTCTAGTGGCCGAGAGAAAAAAAGCCTACTTTTTGACTCAGTTATAGAATTGAAAGGCATTTTTCGAGCAACTTCAATTCCGTAGGTCATAGTCGAAAGCCTCTCTCATGTAAAGGAAAAGTAATGAAGGAGAGACAGCTCTAACCAGTTGTACTAACTGTTGCTAATTAAAGAAGTATTAAGTATTGAAGAAAGTACGCAAGCAATTTTATCACTATTAAACCATTTGACAAAACACAATACACTTAACAAATTTGAAGTTATAGAAATATATTATGGGAATTTTTAAGAACGTGTCGTAAATATGAATGTTACATCATTTAATAATTTTATTTAAGGTGATTTTATTTTATTTATTATTTTTTTGGGCTTAAAAAGTTTATTCTTAACTAATTCTATCACTCATTATTATAGTTTGCAATATGAAGCACGTTTCCTACAAATTAGGATACATTATATCACGTATTAAATTTAAATCAGGAAACAGGCGTGACTTGCTTTCATCTCTTGAGTGAAGTCACGAAGTTTCCAGAATGCTAGTCTGCAATCTGATGCTATTTACCATGGGGAAAGAAGATCTGTTGACGTCATTCGATTCCTTACCCTATTCAGTAAGAAGAAATGTCTTTAATTGCTTTTGGATTGGAATGGAATGCAAATGTGCGTATCACCACCTGTTGAAATGCTAATCTGTAAGTATTAATCTGTTTAGTTTGAAACTAATATATCTAAATTTTCATTTAATGAATACTAACTCACGATACAAAGAGATTTAAATATATGTCTTAATGACAATATTTTTATGTGTATATTAATAATATATGTATAATCTGTAGAAATATATTATAATAAAACCTTTTTTTAATAAAAAGATCTCAAAAATTCAGAGTTAAAAATACTGACGAAATCAGGAGCATTGAAGAATTACATTCCGAAATATGGTCAGACAGAGAAAAACATCCAATTATCAAACTTAAACTAAATTGTTTCCACTTGTTCATCATTTTATACTTAATATTTTGCATTATCTTTGACTAGGATTTACATTTTAAATTGAATCCCAATTGTATAGTTTAGTACAATTGAATTAAATGGTGTTTGTATAGTTTAGTACAAACACCAATAACTGAAGTTCAAATTGAACCATTGAAATAGTGAGTAGGACTGAGTTGCAACTAATATCAGTGGTCATGTCTGTAAATCTCACTAAGAAAACTAAAGCAGATAAATTGAAAAATTCTTATAAAAATAGTAGCGCAAAATAAAGCACAAAAATTGTAATGAAATTCTAATTATTTGACTGAATGATTAGCAATGAATATACGAGTGCAGTAAGCGTGAGCCGAAATTCTTTTAAAATTTAACCAATCACCTCAATCAAAATAGTTCAAAAGATCGTGTTCAAAAGCCAGTGCTCTACAAAGCCAAAGGTCTGGGTATTTATCCCGGCCATTGAGATATGAGTGCTGCGCTTCTTCTTTTTGTAAGCACGTCTGTTTAGAAGTTTTAGCATTATCTAGAAGTACTTTTTATTAAAAATATCTTGTAATAAATAGACGACATTTATTTAATATTATTTATAAATGCTCATGCAATATATTCTTCGTAAAGGCAATCATTTAAAAATCATATATAATATATATATATATATATATATATATATATATATATATATTAAAATTAATCCTTCCGAAATACACATGAAGTATGATAATTGTAAAAATATGAATCTAGAAATATGAATGTAATATTATTTTTTCTTTGTAAAAAGACACCTATACCTACATTTATGACATAGTTTATATAATATTGTAAAAGAAAAGTATAGAAAATTGAGAAATGATAATTTTCACAGAAGAAAAACAAATAAATACTCATAACGTTACTCCTCCATATCCTTTACTATTACAAGCATACAGACTATAAGCAACTGTAACAAAATTTCTCTTGCTTAATTTACTGATAGATAGTTTCGGACTCGTAATTACATTTTTATGTTCCTATGAATATGTGCACAACAATTACATCGATACAAACTCCCACATTCAATATGTGCTCTGCTTGTGTCTAAACGCTTATAGAAATTAATGATAAAATTAGTTAAATCAATTCCAGTTTAGTTATTAAGTAGATGGAAATAACCCTTTTCGTTCTAACCGTAAATCATTTCGATTATCACATTTCCCGCACTGAATTCCTGATTGCCATTTATTTTACTTCGTTCATTCCTGAATGCCAGAGATAATACGCAAAATAGTGAAAATGGTAAATCCTCATTTTTCCTTTTTCTTTTCCCATTCCAGAACTCCAGAAACAAAATTTCATTTTATTGTTCACTTAATTATTAAAGCATACGTTCAACTACAGCTATTCATTAACCATTAGTTGCGTCATCGCAAGTTATTTACTTCAAACAACCAAACAACAAGAAATATTTCTAAATAAAAAATGAAAGCTTAACTCCTCAAAACAATTTTATTTTTAAGTAAAAGCCCACAGCATATTTCATATCATTTGACTGGTTTGTCACGATTATGAATTTCATGACTAAAAGCTGCTATTTTAATAAATACAAATGCTTTCTCCGTTTCATTTATCTTGCGTGACACTGTAACAGAGATTACATTTCCTTGCATTTTTTTCACCATAAAACCTTAAAATTGTGATTCTCATTCGTTTAAAACAGTAGTACAACCGGAGGAAAAGAAAGGGAAAGGGCTTTTGTTTCAAAAGGAAGCGCTCTTCCTGAAATGGGTGGTAACCAGCCCTATTTTTTTCCAGGACCCATTAAGCATGAAACAAATAACCTCACAACTCTGGCAAATGGAGATATTTTAAATCGTCATTATGGGTTCTTCGAGTTGCACTCGTCATTACGAAGATAAAAGAAAAGATTGCTTTTCTTTTTCTTCTTTGGAATCGGGGCTCTTGTTAAGCACTCCTCCTCATCATCATCATCTTCCATTCTGACCGTCTAGGGAAGAATGTGCACGCATCCACTGAGCAGCGATTTGCTTTCAAAGGATCAGGAAGGAAAAATATCTCATAATAAAGACAGGGATTTTTTATTGCTGATTGAGAAGAAAAGATTCAAAAGAAACTCGCTAGAGGAAAAAGAAGTGAGACAATGAAATATTAAAATAGCAGATAAGACAACTTAATGATCATAAGCTGCCTAAATATCTCAAAATATGAACAATTTAGAAAATCAGAAGGAAAAAGCAGGCAGCAAAACGCTTACTGTATTTTACCGAAAACTTAAATATAAGTTTCAACGTATAAATAAACTGTACATACTTTGGGACGTATCGTGACTTTATGTTTGGGATTTTCTCTAAAGAATTGCATGCAGTGGTGCTCTTTTTTAATTGTCATTCACTTTAAGCGATCAACTGAGTCGCATGCACTGCTAATCGATTGCATAATCGATCTGAAGAATATGAGGAAGTCTCTAAGAATGTGCTAGTGAGGAATAGAAAGTCAACATTATCTTGTCCGATACATCACGAATATGATATTTTAACCATAAGAAGACAAATATGATGACAGAACCTTCCCACAATCCCTTACTGTTAGTATTTCTACACTGATTTGGTGTTGAAGTATGGAGAGATAATTGCTATATTACACATTTGAATTTCCTTATGGACTTCTATGCACAAAAATGGGAATAGTTACCAGATGCTTAGGCATGTTAGGAAGTTTTTGTCGACAGAAATAGGCAACTGGGAAATTATTACAGTAATAAAATAGAGCCTGTATACATATATATATATATATATAGATAGATAGATAGATATAGTTGAATTATTTAATTATTTTTTAATTGTAAAAAGAAATATATATTATGGAACCTTTTTTTGCTCCTTTCACCAAATCCCCTCAAGAATGATAAGTTAATGTATGAAATGAGAGCATAAAAAACTTTAGGGTGATACAATTTCAAAGAGAGAAAAAGAATTCTAGAAATATATTAGATATTCTTCGATCAAAATAGTATTAAAAGAAACAATGATTTACAGGTAAATTATTTTGGCGCAGATATCAAAATGCGTTATTATTTTACATTATATCTTTTTCTGTATTTTATCGTAAAAGAATAATTATCAATGCGTTACATCTACTAAACATAGGTGGCTTTAATTTTATTAAAAATATTAATGAGACAAAAATAGTTTACAATTTATGATTCTATAATCTTATGTAAAATAAAAGACATTGAATACTCTGTGCACTTTATATTAACGGAAAAGGGAGATTTTATGAAGTATGTATGTTTGTGCATGGAATTATAAATAACATTTTTTGAATGTCAAACATTTTTCTGAAACAATTTGGATGGATTTTGGTAAAGGTTTCACAAAGATCGCTGTGCGAGAAAAGGCTATTTCTTCACAAGCAATCTTCATTAAAGCAGAGCGGGCTCATCAATTTTCACAGATAAAACGCGCTGCTAAAGGATTCTCAATTCCTGCAAGGGATCCGTTCTTCCCCCGGGAATATTCCCTCCAACCCATTACCCCAGGATGTTGGTGCTTATCCTAGAAAAATATATCACACCCAGAATGGTTTTCGATTTGCAGCAGAAAATTGATTCCCAACTATGGTTTATGATGACAAAGTTTCCAAAATTAGCTTATTACAAAAATTATTTTCTGAATTAAGGAATAATTAAACATATCTGATATGGAATTGAATGAGAAAATTTCTAGTATATATATACATATGTGCTTATTACAAAAATAAATTAGCTTATTACAAAAATTATTTTCTGAATTAAGGAATAATTAAACATATCTGATATGGAATTGAATGAGAAAATTTCTAGTATATATATACATATGTGTGTGTGTGTGCGTGTGTGTGTGTGTGTGCGTGTGTGTGTGTGTGTGCGTGTGTGTGTGCGTGTGTGTGTGTGTGTGTGTGTGTGTGTGTGTGTGTGTGTGTGTGTGTGTGTGTGTGTGTGTGCGTGTGTGTGTGCGTGTGTGTGTGTGTGTGTGTGTGTGTGTGTGTGTGTGTGTGTGTGTGTGTGTGTGTGTGTGTGTGTGTGTGTGTGTGTGTGTGTGTGTGTGTGTGTGTGTGTGTGTGTGTGTGTGTGTGTGTGTGTGTCTGTGTGTGTGTGTAAAATTCCTCCAAATGACATCAAAGTTTATTCTTATTGCAACAAAATAGGAAAAATGAAGAATATATATATATATATATTGATACAGCCCAAGAAAATACTCTATAAAACATTATAATCCAGATCACTGTTCAGTGTTTTAAAGTGAATTAAATGCAATCAACATAGGATTAAAGAATTAAAGAGAGTCATGAACGAAAACAACTACAGAAACTTTTGGATTCTATCTGGCGACCACATTTCAAACACTGGATCCACACAGGAGATGAAACCAGTTTATCTATCCAATAAAAAGTAAAGCTTATCTCTCACCAGCACAAAGTATATTTTTAATAGATCCCATATCAAGTTAATATTTACGGAAATGATTTAGCCAACACCCTTGAAAGGAAGAATTAGAAAATCTTGCCCCTTTTCACCTCAGACATCACATATTCAGAGTTATTCGCGAGGTAAAAAGAGGCCTTAAAACAAAGAAAATGTTTTAATATTTCCGCTTCACACATCGTGTATAAAGGCAAAAAACTAGGGACTTTCCCCATCTCTCTCTTGTGAATGCATACCAACACATGTATGTCTGGACTTGCCAGATCAAGATCTCACATATTCTGGGAGTAGTAAAATGTTTTTTCTTTGCCACAAATGCCGTCAGGAAGAGCCATCACTACAGCATATCTTGGACTGCTTTGTTCAGGACTGGGAGGATAGGAGGATATCCATAAGGATCCACTTCTTGGTATCTGTCCTTAAAGTCATCTGTTTCACTTATTTGAGATATATATATATATACACTGTGTGTGTGGAAGAGAGAAATATTATGTCCGTCGTGAAAATTTATTAATGTCCATGAATATAATATGGCATTCAAAGTATAATATCCCTCAAAAATAATCAAAGAGTGAAAATTAAGTCAAATATTATATATCCCTACTAATATAAATAGATCACATTTAGATCTTTCAAATTCTGTTTGAAAGTTTTTCTGAAGGTGAAGTCTTGTGGGTTCCATCCCAACTAATTTTGATCTACAGGAAATGTTGGGTTTCTTCCTTTCGTAGAAATATTTCTTGCAGTAGATCTTTAGAGTTTTCCTGGTTTCCTCCCTTGTAGCCCGTGAATACAATCTATTATTTGTGAAATGTCATAGTAACAACAAAATTGCTATGTGGATATTTAAATGCCTTACAACAGCCTTAGGGCATTAGATTATTATATGGTGTTAAATTTCGGCTTGTAAGAGATAACAGGGGAAGTTCGTTTCACATGAGTGGTACATCCAACTGCTCCTAAACATTTGATAGTAATCTTATCGAAAACAGAGATACATCTCAATGAATATCTCTTTCTGTATAGATGCATTCCTGTTTACTTCAATCAGTGGTGTTTTCTGTCTGGGTAGTAAAGTTCATTGTATACATGCAATTGAAATATTTCTATGTTTCCGGTTATGTCTAGTCTATAATAAGATTCACAGCTTTTTCGGCTGTAGTTTTATATGTGGGAGACAAATAGAAGTAACGGTTTTGCAGCACAGATCTTTTCATAAATGCTTCCATAACAACTGAGTGAAATCTTACTTTTGGTCTTTGCAAGGCTAAATGGAGTTGTGAACATTTTATCTGCTTAAATGAGAAGCATTTACTGAATCAAGAGGCCGAAATGTTTCTACCTGACATTTTTAAAATCAGAATATTTCTATTCAAAGCTATTAAGGGCAATACTTATTATTACTTTTTTTAATTTTAAAGATGATTAAATGTAATAATCACATAGAACAATCAAATGGTACGTCACTTTAAGACATTAATCAAAAAATGGATTACATTACCTTTATATTATCTCTGCAGATCATTCACATATTTTGTGTTGCATTTACATGATAACTAAAAGCATTTAACTTTTTATTATTTACAGTATACTTCAAAATTTAATTCAACAAGAATATGTGACTGCAAATTCTTTAAAATGAAAATTACATTTGTTGGGGGAGTGTTTATCATAAATTAATATCCTACACTCTTTATTTTCGTTCTTTAAGGTTAAATTGCTGCACTATGTTTATATTTTTCTACTAATCAACACAGAATGTACACACCGAACAAGTTTTCAATTCTGAGATTTAATAAAGAGACGAAATCGATATTTGAGCTAGCACAGTCCAGTTCTGTACCTCAAAACAACAGCGGAAGGACATCAATCCATACAGAACTTTTAACTAAAACAACATAATCAAGGATAACGGACTTCGGAGTTGTAGAACAGGTATAAAAATACACTTTTTCGGGTATGAGAATTATGTCTTTTCCCACCAGGGTAGCACGAAACCCTTTCGTGTTTAACTCACCTATTTTTATGAAGCACAGCCTTTTAGACGCAATCAATAATGTTTTGATATTCAATGATGATCAAAAGACGAAATGAATTATTAAACTGACATTTTCTTTCCAATTCAAAGTCCTATAATGAAATCTACTGAACATTTTCAGGTATAGTTTCTTTCAACCGGAGGATCTTTTGTGGAATCGTAAATCGAAACTTTTTAAACATCCGAGCAAAACTTTCCTCTCAAGGTGACAAAGGCTTTTAGTTTTATTTTATCTCCAATTATATTCTGAACCAACTGGTCCAGCAGCTTAATTGCTTGCAATAACAAACCTAAAATACCTATATTTTACCTAAATATTAGGTATAAAAATCAAAAATATGCTCATCGTCAAATTGGATTCCTTTCACTTTTATAGTTTGTTCCACCAGATAATATTTGATTGAAAGAAGAAAGAGGAGTAACATTTCGGAAAAGACAGAAAATCAGTTCTGAAACATGGTTGCAAAGAAGACTAACTACACTGCTTGGAATTTTAGTCAACTTTCTTAAAATGTTTCCATTAACGATAATTTATGTCTCTTTGATAAGCCTCCACTCAATTAACAGGTAATAGGGTGGAGAAACTTCTTATGAAAAAGTGTTAGAATTAATAATTACCTTCTTATCTTTAACAGCTAAAGCTTTCATCAAAAAGTATTCTTATTGACGCATTAGTTTTCCTGACAAGGTCCTTTGGACTTAAGCAGTTGGACATGTTCTAAACACATGATTTTCACCTATCTATTTAAAGTTAAGTAGACTAAAGAGTTTATTATTTTACAAAAGAAAGATGAGTCTCACAGCTGATCTTTGGCTAAACCTCTTGAATTAATTTCAGAATATAACTCATTTGTTCTTAGATTATCTTTAGTTATTTTAACAGGAAATTTCAAAGGTTTTAGTGATATAAATGAGAATATCGACTATTATTCTGATACCTTGGTGTGAGTAGCCTGATCACCTAGACTGGGGTAGAGCGTCTTAATATCCATTGTGAACTATTCCTTTCCTATAGGAAAATATAGATTGGCACGCGTTCATAACCCGGAAATAGGAAAGTTAATAGCCACAGTGAGCTATTGCCTTCCTATAGAAAGATAAAAAAAAAAGGATACGTGTACATCGACTTCAAAAGTATGCACACGTTGCAAAAGTGGACGCCCAGAAAACTGCGAAGCACCCACATCAGCAAATCTTTATGCTGAAGACTCAAAAACAACATTTATCTCTTCCTTCAAGCCATTAACTTTAATTATACGAAGAGTGCTATACATCTACAAAACCACCGTGAATCAAATTGACTATTACTTAAATGTCCCGATGAATAATCATAAGTAAGTTATTGTGATACTTTCCTCGATACTGATTTCCAACAACTAAAACTGCTTAATTCGACCAATCACCTTGCGATCACCAGGATCAAACAGGTTTCTTCACACATAGCAACGTTTTTTTCCATCATATTATAAGCTTCTGTCTCCCATTCCAACTTCGATAATGAATACTTATACCATTAAGCACGATATACTAAAAAACAAGACTATATTTTGTAATTAAAATTTATAAACATGTATTTCCAAATTTAACAGATATTTTGTTTGTTTTAAATTGTATTTTATTACCGTAGCAGAAAGAAAGAAAGAAATTTTGTACAAGGAATTAGATGGAATTGTCATGTAAGAGACATTATCTTAATAACTATTTAAGAATACCATAAAATTTCCTTGAAAGTACTGAACACAAATACTATTATGTCACTGTCTTATCAGGACGATGACATTAAACAATTTATGTCTTGGTTGAACAGAGTATTATGAAAAAAATTCATTCAAGGCTTAATGTTAATTTGTATCATTTTGCAGAGTAACACATTATGAATATAAAATTTTACATTCTGTCAAGAACACGCATATAAACTGAACACTATCTCTTTCGCAAAGATTAAGCTGACGATAAAAATGTTTGAAATTTCATTCCCAAATCTGCGGCTATTCTTAAAATCTTTGTTTATACGTGACGTACGAGGGTTGCTATTTATATTTCTGGCCTTGGCAACAGTAAGTGTTGCTGGGCGACCGAAGACGATTTTAATCGAAAGTTTGATATTTTTAAACATAAATTCAGCAGACGATTTACCATTATAGCTTTATTTGTGTTGTTGACAGTAAATTGAAAAGTTCTTCTCTGTCAAAAAATGGAATTGAATCGTGAACATTTTCGTGCCATTATTTTTCATAACTTTCGACGTGGATTGTCAAGACAAGAGTGCTTCGATGAACTTAATCCTTTATACAGCGATAAAGCGCCATCCTACAGCACTGTAAAAAATTGGTATAACGAATTTAATCGTGGTCGATGTTCGATCCAGGACGAATCCCGTGCAGGTCGTCAAAATCCGTTGTTGTGCCAGAAAAGATCAATGCTGTGCGTGAACTGATAAAGCAAGATCGTCATGTGACATACCGTGAGATAGAGGCGTCTTTGGACATTAGTATGACTAGCATCAATAAAATATTGCATGAACATTTGAGCGTAAAAAAAATTTGTTCGCGTTGGATCCCGCATAATCTGACAAACGCTCAAAAAAAGGCTCGTGTTGATTGGTGCAAGGAAATGTTGGAAAAATACATTCAAGGTACATCAAAGGCTGTGTATAACATCTACACAGGTGACGAATCATAGATCTATGCATATGAGCCGGAAACAAAACAGCAATCAACTGTATGGGTCTTCCAAGACGAGGCAAAACCAACAAAAGTTGTTCGAGGAAGAAGCACATCGAAACAAATGATTGCCTGTTTCTTCGGCATTAACGGTCATGTGGCAACAGTGGCGTTAGAGCAACGCAGGACGGTCAATTCTGAATGGTACACGACCATTTGTTTGCCAGAAGTCATCGGAGAAATTCAAAAAACGCAGAACAGGCGAATCATTCTTCATCATGACAATGCGAGCTCTCACACATCGACTCAAACAAAGGCATTTCTGACGGAGCGAAAGATCGAACTGATGGGTCATCCGCCGTACAGCCCTGATTTGGCACCCAATGACTTCTTCTTATTCCCAAACATCAAAAATAAATTACGTGGACAACGATTTTCGACCCCCGAAGAAGCGGTTGATGCATTCAAAACGCATGTTTTGGAGTTACCTCAATCGGACTGCAAAAAGTGCTTTGAAAATTGGTTCAAACGCATGCAAAAGTGTATTGATCATTATGGAGAATATTTTGAAAAACAATAAAACCAATTTCGATCCTACATATTTGTTTTTTCATTATTAGGCCAGAAATATAAATAGCAACCCTCGTAAATCTGAATCATTATCGCTGTAGTGTGGGGAGTATTTTAATCAAAAAGGGTCAAAGCCGTAAATGCTTATGATATGAAATTTAAAATTATTTTGCTTGTAAATAATATTTATCCGTCAATCTAATATTTATCAGTTTCTTTTAAATTTTGATATATTAGATATTTAAATAGCGTGTTTACAGATTAAAGAAAAAATAATGCTGAATTATTATTTAAATTTCAAAGTATCCTGTGCAAATGTGACTAAAACAAGCAAAACATATATGAAATAATTTTTAAAGAAAATATGCCATCCACAATAAGTTATTGTTAAATATAAATTGCAAAGAATACAATACTAATTGATAATTTTTTCTTTGGAAGACTTGAACTTTTATAGTCGCAATCATTCTATTGGAAACATTGACTGTTCTCAATTAGTAGCATTCAACTGGGTTCACAAATAATTCGTATTTCCATCAAGCACTTTCAGAAGAGAAAAACCTAAATTAAATATTTTCATTGTGATGAGGAAAAGCAAAATATTTCCAAAAAATGAATCGTCGGCGGTTATTGTGTTCTATGGAAGCTTTACTGCTTTTTTTTATGTTCCTATTGAAAAGGAGCTTCCTCGGGGAAAATATACAACTTTCGCAAACCACGAAACAAATAGTTTGAAAGCATTTGTTTTTATATAATTTTACTTGTTCAGAATTAAACTTAGAGTTTTATTATTTTGTTAATAACTGTTAAAGTTTTACCTTAATATAATAATATGTAATCAAAAATTGGTGAAATGTAACACCGAATTCCTAACATTAATATTTCAAAAAATATTTTCTGTTAAATGCCTTTCATCACATTTGGATGGATTGAATTCCATTCTTTCGTTCAACAAGTCATGGTTTACACTCACTTGTCGAGAAAGAACATTTGCTGGTGTTTCAAACTCTTTCTCCAGATTAAATTAAGTACCGTGTGAAAAAGAATAGTGTGTGGTATAGCGGAACCTACATTAAAACAATGTAGAACAATAATTCCGACAAAACTAATCTGTAATATTCGATAAAATAATCAAAACTTATTAGCACTGAAATTTATAAAATTAGAATAACGATGAATAAAAAAATAATGAATCCAGAATTTTATTCGTTACAATTTAAAATAATGCTTTGAATTTTGAAAAAAGGAAAGTTAAAAATAAATATTTGACAGGCAATTATTTCTCCTAAAAAGTACTCTTCATGATCTAAAAAAGATATTTCTTTTAATTTTTTTTTTTTTTTTTTTTTTTTTTTTTTTGAAAGAAAAATTTGATATTATTCCCATCTCAAAAATATCATTCTTCAAATTTTTGTGTTGTTATCTTGCCTCTTTTTTCCGCTCGAAGTCGTTATTGACGCATATAAAATGGAATAATGGCACCTGAGATGAAAATGCAAATGCACCGCCATTGCTAGAGATCCAGGTTTACCCGCCATCATTTAAATTCGATCATCCAAAACTACGGATCCAATTCGATTTACTTTACTTGTACAAACGCATGCATGAAATTGAAAGGCAAAAAGATGACAAATTCCTAAAGGATTGTTGTGGAAACCCAAACTGAAAACACGTGAGGTCTCAGTGTACAAAACGCTTCCGTTTTGAATCCCTCTCGGTGAGGGAATTTCTCTCTTTCCCCTTTCAGTAATCCTCTTAGGAGAAAATGTTTTCTCGGCTCCGCTCAGTTACCTTCGGTAAAGCTACGCAGCCGAGAAAGGGAATTATCGTGACAGCACTTTATTATGTTCCGAGAGCAGTTGATGTATGGATGACGAAAAGTTCCGGCTTATCTTTCGGTCCGTTGCAGGCATTACGGGTCACGGATTAAAATGTGCATTAAAGAAAATGAATAGAGCCCATCGAAAAACGGATTAAAAATTGGAAAAAAATATTTTTATCGGGATTGAAATTGGAATGGATTAAAAATTGGAGAAGATTCCAAGATATTTTCTTTGATTTTTACGAACCTAAAACGGTTATCTTTTTGCTTGACTTGATATTTATTATTCTTTTCATTAAATAAGTAAAATTTATTAAATTATGTATGATTATAATATATTTGTTCTATGCTTGATATAGAATTTTATATGCATAATGCCCTTTAATGCCTTTTCACAATCCATTAACTCTGTGATGCAAAGAGTTAACGTTATGATAATGTTTTACATTTTTCAAAAGTAGCCATGCTCTACAAAAAAATAGGGAGGGCATATGAAGCCTAAAATGGAAAAATCTAGAAGTTATCTTTGCTACCTCTAAAAGTAAATAAGATTTGGAAAAAAGCTTAATTACAAAGTTTGTATAGTAGCAAAGATTTAATACCAAAAGCCATCTGGCGCAAAAAAAATAATCTGAAAAATATCTATAGTAGATATGGGTTTGTACGCGAATACCAATCCAGTTACATTATATCTATCGAAAAAAGAATCAGCAAGTTACCTTGAGGTGCCATCACTTTTTAAGCAAATTAACGGAGTTACTTGTAGGAATTGGAATATGCAAGAATCGGAGACTTGTAAAAATTGGAAATTGCAATCTTTTTGACGGATTGCGTGATATAACAGCATAAAATGCTATTGTAAGTCCAGTATGTTCTCTTGGGAATTTTCAGTTTTTACACAAGTGCACCACAGAGATGTTTTTCTATACGTCAAAGTTCTAGTTAAAAGAAAATAGTAACATATTAGAGTAGCATTTTTAGATAGCAACAACCGATAAAATAAATATACATATAGATATGAGTAATAGAGACTTCCTCTATCATGTCAATGCCTGCTGAGCAATTGCTATTCCACAACATAGTGTTGGATTTCGTCAATGTGTCCCATTCGGTTTTCGAGACAGAACAAGAAACTCAATAATTTTATTGCTTGAAGCATTTTAAATCGTTTTGTAATGCGCAGACACTTTCCGGCATCTTGACACTTATTTATAATAACCGTTTTTAATATTTCAAAGTTTCATTGGCGAGGCAAGACTTTCTTGACTCCATGTATTATAGTAAA
The DNA here is from genome assembly GCA_030067965.1 of Latrodectus elegans. Lineage (NCBI taxonomy): Eukaryota > Metazoa > Arthropoda > Arachnida > Araneae > Theridiidae > Latrodectus > Latrodectus elegans. Next base: position 2,940,329 of record CM057822.1, on the reverse strand, counting down.
AGTTCAAAGGCGTGAAAAATAATTTCAGCAAAAGAATGTCGCATAAAATTCTTATCAATTTTGTATGCAAATTTTATTTTACAGATTTATTTTTTTAGTTAATACATTTTTAAAGCATAAAAGGGAATAAATATTTTTAACGTACAAAAGAGGAGAAAAAAATTTAATCGCAAGTGTTTTGGAGATTTATTTAATGAATTAGTAATTTTCTTGCTTTCATATACTAAGTTAATAATTTCATAGTGTAATTTAAATTTAGTTCTATCAATGAAATGTGATCATTAATGCTATGCCTGGAAATGTGACAAAATAATGTTTAGTTACATTTGATTGTAAATATTTTGTACCTTGAAAAATATTCATTATATAAAATGTACGATCTTTCCTAAAATAGGCAATGGAAACTGCATAACTATCAGAAAATAATGAGATGATAATTATATATTAGCATGTTGATAAATGAGCCCATTCATATGTAGGAATCATTTCAATACGTTTCAACTTTCTTATTGCTGCCAACTGAAACTAATGTACCTATTTACATCCATTTACACAGGATCAAGTAAAAAGATTGAACTGGTGCTCTTTTCGACTCTCTAAACTTGGAAGAAAACATCTGTATCTACCGACATTTTGAAAAAAGTCCCAATATAATCAGCTTGGAAGGAGTCATGAATGGAGCCTATTTTTCTGCACTCAAGGATATTTTTACCCCCATTCTGGAGAGCTTCTGAGATGATGTATTAATGAAAGTAACATTTGAGTTTATTATTTTGAAAACAAATCACTTCAATAAGCTTACTGTAATTATTTTACTCACATTTATTTTTAAACTTATATAATATGATTCATTTTTATAATAATCAATTAATTCAGCAATTTAAAGAAAATAAGCCAACATTAATAGTAGATTACAACCTCAATACTAAAGTACAATTTTATGTCTAGTTCAAAGCAATCTCTCGATATGTTCATATTAACACAAAAATAATTTAATAAAAAATCTTAAATACCAAATCTACAAAAGCAAAACGTCAGATGTATCCTAGAATCTATTCAACGGATATTGGGTTACTGAAATTTTGACGCCCCAGTTCATATTCATTTATTTTTGCTAAAACGTGGGTTTGATCCTAAATCTCAACGTTCAAATGTCAAATGCAGGAGTTCCTAACCATTTTTATACACTATATTTCTTTGGGAAGGTAATTCGTGTTCAAAGAATGACGACGAGGGTACAACGAAATAAATTCTCGCTATGAAATAAATAACACCTCGAATCACCCTATTACTTGAATATTCAGTAATACAACCTTTAGTTCAAATATTCATTGGCTTGAATCTCATCTAGCCGTACATGTTTGTGTTAACAAGAAATCTCTTTTGAATGACAGTTGAATAACTATAATGTGTAAAATATTCAACACAACAAACAGAAAATCTTATTGAACACAAATCCATTATATGATAATTATGAGTAAACGGAGCACAAGACTTAAGTCAGTAGTCTAAAATTCTAGCTTAATTTTAATCAAAGACAAAAAGACTGTAACAGTGCTTTTTTTCTTATACTAGATGCGTTTCACTTAAAATAAATATTTTTCTTGATAAGTAAGCTCAAAAAGCTCCGTACGAATTTCTTTTACAAATTTTATTCATGCTGATATATATATATATATATATATATATATATATATATATATATATATATATATATATATATATATATATATATATATATATATATATATATATATATATATATATATAGTTTCCTTTTAAGAAAAGTATAATACATCGTGATTTAGATACACAGAAGTTTTAATTCGTAAACTAAATAAATTTGTACGGTCGTGTGTAAAATTCAAATGTTAAAATAATCATTTTATGGTATAATTTGCAGGAGGAAGTAATAAATGTTTGATTTTAAAATTTTATTTTAAGTAAAGGAAACTTTATTATATATTTACGGTTTTGCGAAAACTAGATTAATAAAAATTTGTTAGGTATTGAATACACGAGGGAAAGCTTTCCAAGGGTACTAAAAAATTAAACCTCGTTTGGCATTGTAAAAGTAAACGGAAACCAATTTTAAAAATACAGTAACGATGCGAGCATGAGAACAGTTTGTAATAGCCCCTCATTAAGGAAAATGTGTTCTTTTTTTTCAAAATTAATTTTGAAACTAAAATATGGTTCGATGTTCTGAAATGGATATTTGATTTTTATATTCATTAAAATTGATGAAACTGGAATGTTTCGGAATAATGGTACAAAACATTTATACTTTTTTCATAATTTAAAATTGAATTGTTTAATAAATAGCATTTTAATAGCTCTTTCATTTCATTTTAATAAAGAAGTTTATTTTAAAAATAAAAGTTTCAATGAAAGTAAAATAATTTACTTTGCTGTATTGTGCTACGATTATTCTTTAATGTGTCCAGATGATGATATACTATCCAAAATTCAAAAAAAGTTTTCCTTTATATGAAAAATTTAAAGGGAATGTGAAGAATGAATTTCTACTCAAAAAATGAGAAATTGCTTCATTTGTTGTTATTGAATAGTGGCGAAAATGAAAGCATTATTCTGCTTGAGATGCACAAGAAAGATTAAGATAAAGATAATGAGGAAATGCACGAATTATCTATATAAATTTAATAAAGACTTTCCTAAATGAATATTTCCTGAATTATAGTTTACTAAAAACAAAGTGACCCTAGATAACTAAACAAGAATTAAAAGCAAACCCATTTCGAGCGTTGGATATGTTACACAAATAGCTTGGGAAATAACAATGCTTTATAATTTTTATAAACAAATAATACACTGAATAATTTGTATCAGGGGTGGAATTATAAAAAAGTATGGATTTATTAAACTTCTAAAACTTATTTTTAAAAAACTTACTAACTTCTAAAACTATATTAAAATTACTAAAAAATAGTTCAAATGAATTTATTTTCTATGTGGATAGGAACGATTTTCCTACATCTATGAAATTTCATTTACTACTTCAATTACTCATATAAGATTTGTGAGTAACACAACATTCTACATCAACGAAAATCAAAGTTGGATTGCGGTTATTTCGAGGTTGTCGTCCGATAACTGTAAATCACAGTCCAGTAAATAGGTCATAATTTGAGCTATCCCATTTGCTTTATATATATTTATTATATATTTCTCCTAAACTCTTACACCATCCAGAAGGAAGGACGCAGTCCTGCCGAACTTCCGACCAGCCCATAAGCACACTCACCCTGTGACCGTCTTTTGCTGCATCGATCGTCGAGTCCAAATACGAGAATTATGCTTTTATTCATTAATATTCAACGTCACTTTGCAAAAATAGGATATTTATTAACCGTGGATGGTAAAAAAAATGACAGATTATGTTTACTTCCTTCAAACCTAATTGCTTAACTTTTTTATCTCGCGTAATCTTTCATCCTTACTTATTTAAGCTTATAAAAGCCACTGCATGCATTTATATACGATTACTAGTATTTCGAAATCAAATTTATTTCAAGGAATGCCCAATATTACTTAACATGTTTATTTAAAAATAAATACAACAGTGTTATTTAAGATAAATATGCAATCGTTTATTTTGATTTCTTTGCGCTTCAACGGATTACAGTATGATGTGTTTCTCATGACCTGGATTTCATGAAAGATTGTTGTTTGAAATGTGCAGGAACGTGTTTTAAATTTTATAAAATTGAATGCAACTATCAAAACTGTAAATTGACGTTAGAATTGAATATATTCCGAATATATTTTCTTTTATGGTTCAAACTATTTGCCTTAGAATATACAAAAAATAAAATGTTCTTTTCTTTAAGTTTTCATATTTAAAACAAATTTCTATTTGGTCATTGATCTCTTGAGTTGCATTAAAGCGAGATTTTAACTCTGATTTAACAATAAGAGGAATAAAAAGGAAATCCGTTTTCAGGCGTTTGCAAAGTGTGCGATCTTTTTTGCCTGATTATAGGAAGCAAGTGTAAACAAATAAATGTGCATTTGCGACATTTCAAAATCAAATATTCAAACTTTTATTCATATGAAGCAAAAAAAATTGTTTTCTTAAAAGTAGCATTTATATCGCGAAGCATAATTTTAAAAAATTTGCTGGATCAGCAGAATGGAAGGGAAACAACAGCGATATCAGTGCTAATGGAAAGAGCTTTATTTATGCAGGAAACTGAATATAAGTCTTCTGATTTCATATGCAAATCCCAAAATGCATTTGAAATATTGATTTACTTTTTAGATTCAGTATGTAAATCCTGTTTCTCAAAATGGACTGAAAATCTATTGTTACCATTCTGTTCCTTATATTTTGAACATCTACTGAATCAGCAATCGAATTAAAATGATTCAGCGAAAAAGTGGTTCAATGAATCATATGAGTGTGATCAAAAAAGTAAAACAACACTCATGTGAGTGTATTAGCATAAGTATTTATGGATGTAAAACAAAAGGATGAGAAATGATTCTTTCCTTCACACAAATAAAATGAATCAATAGCTGCTTTCATTTAGATTATACAATCAAAATTCATTCAGTATTGTATCAATAAAATGAAAACAATAAAAAAATTTCCAAGATGGAAAGGATAAAAAGGTATGGATGAATTTGCTATGTGAGATCATCTCAAAAGTCCCTCTCTTCATGAATGGAATATGCTGACACATATTCGAGTGGAAGCATATGAATATGGGCGAGGCTAAGTTATGAGGATGGTTATTAAGCGGAAAGCACTTCCACTTTCTCCCACTCAATCAGTGAATGACTGACATGCAACCAATAAAGATGAATATTCGAATCTATTCAAATTTTCTAACAGAAGAGAAAAGGACAGTAAAGACTGTAGTATTAAATGTATCAAAAGAAAAATAAAGAGTGAATCTAGAATTGAGTCTTGATGTTCCATTCACTCTTCTGACGTACTATTGCATTCCAAAAAATATAAGGGTACAATTTTATAAATCAGCAACAAATAATGTCAAACCTGAGCTTCGATGTCCAGAAGACAATCTGTTTGAATTCAGAGCCAATGAATGATTATATACCATGACGTACAATTAAATACTATGAAGCATAGAATATTAAATACTATGAGCTAAAATACCTCATCTTTGTTTGACACCAAAGAAGAAGACTCTTGGCAATCCTAACCATAGAAATTTTACCTCCTCAGCTTGATTGAAATGTAAATAATTGCATCTCTCACCTAAAGATGTAGTCACCTTTTCATATAGATTGAATGATAAAGTTTACTGTCTCATTCTCTCTTCTTAATCATGAAACCCTAATAAAAAAGTTATTTTTATTAAAAAATTATCGAAGTATGCATTATGCATTAAAAGACGGAATGACTGACAACACCCCTAGTGGTAAAACTAAAATATTTAGAAGTTCTATCTTGTAAAATAAATGGTATGCGGTAATAAAATCATTTGTAAAGTACAGCACAGTACCAAGCATCACCTTGATCACAGATATATGAAAAATAGAATTTTAAAAAATTTATATCTGAATTAAAGTATTACTGGCCACCCAAAATATTAGAAAGAAGATGCTTTCATCTTCAGAGCAAAACTCGAATTTTGCGCTCATACTAGCATGCGATTAAGTGCTATAATTAATACACTACGTTTGTTTGGGGGCAATTTATATTGCTTTTTTATGACTTCCTATGCTGCTGGCACAAAATTTTTCTTTAGTGCTGATGCTTGAATTTTAAATCTAATTAGAAAATTTTTATCATAGCGGCTTGATACCTTCTAGACGAATATGGCATTACATTTCATAACAAGACTTTTCGATGGTTTTCGCAACTGTCCTTCGTTTTTTAAGATAATAGCATTTGGAGTTATCATTAAAAAGCGTTCTTAGGTGGCGTAACTCAGATGGCACATACTTAAATTTATGTATACAGGGTACCAAATGAGAGAAATATATACTGTGTGCATTTGTGTATGTTTTTCTCCCACCTTTTCTCCTTAAGTAATTTTTACTATGCATGCATAGCCATTTTTCTAGAAATTATGCTGTCACAAATAAAATGCGTTATTTATAATTTCAGAACCAACAATAAACAAGAATGAGAAGTTAATGAAATAATAAACTATTATTAATTTTATCTCTCAAAATTACAAATTTGAAATCATTACATTAATTTTAAATCACCATGTTTTATTTCGGTGAAATAACTGTAGGATTCATTAAAAAGTAAAATTGTGGGATATTTTGCCATCCCTTACATACATCGATAAAGAAGATGCCAAAAATCCACTTACAAGCAGATGTGTTCGCATTATAGAATTGCTGATCTTCGGCTAGAAAATGTGGTGTTAGAAAAGATCTCTTGCGATAGTGAAAGAACTCTCTTCCTTATTCTCTAAGTACTTTTTGTGAATTTCCTTAAATTAGAATGATTACTAAATTTGATCGGCAGGGATTTATGAGTACGAAACGTTCCTATTCCTGCAAGATAGAAAACTTCAGCAACAATTGCAGTCAAATGCTTTGTTGTTGCACTAGTTTGCAAATCTTTTGTACACCATCCCACAGCCAATATTGAACCTCTAGTACTATATTCCTGCTTTCTGCATAAATAGTTGTTGTTCTTGCACCAGCATGACTCCCTGTCATCTAACACAAAGTTGGATTATACCAGTTAGTGGAAGAAGACAGACATCGTAATTCAGAGACCAAATAGATGATTCCAAACCTGACAATTAGAAGGACATATTCCCCCAATTGGCGACGAGAAATCTCTTTGGGGATATATCATACCTAATGCACCTCAAAGATATTGTTTTCATTGGAAGATATTGTGGCCACGACCAATTAAAGGTGCCACAGCCATATATAGTGAATACAATACGTCTTCGGTTAAGCCAGGATTCGAACTCATTACCTTCTAATAATCAGAACGATTCCCTATCTAATAAAACCACATCAACTATTATCCATGCAATAACAATGTCTTTTTTGGTCTCTAATATTAGATAACTTTCTGAAGAAGCATGATGGTTTATTAAAGAATATCATTTCACCTGCAATCAAGAGATTTCTGTCGATTTGGATAAGCAGCAATATAGTGTAGCAGGATTTGATGCTAGAAGACAACTAAGTAAAACCTAAATGGCAGATTTATTCTCATTTTTATGAAATCTTTTGAAAGTCATGTGATTATAAAAATTATTATTACACCAAAAGTTTCGCCTTTTAATATTTTCTGCTCAAAAAAGGTTTTTCCTTGATACACATGCAAATGAATTAAATAAATTGCTGACACAATGACCTTTCATTGTATTGTCCTCAAAACCAATACTCTTGAGTGCGATTTTTGGGCTGAAAGTATATTTCCCGTGAATATTTATTATGAGCAATAATATAAAATAGAGTAATTAAGTTATAATAATATTATGACACACACAAATTCCATATTCTTTCCCCTTCCATTTTAATACAATTCATCTCTTTCAGAAAAAAAAACGGACAAATGTCAGCATTATTTTGGAGTGCTCAAATATTTAATTAACATTGTTATGTTTTAATACTAAATATAAATTTTCAGTCCTTACAAATACTGAGCATTATTAAATGCAAACTTACATATTTTCCAAAGACTGAATATTAAGCTTTTAGATTTCAAGTCAATATTTAACTAACAGAAGAATGCTTTAAAGGGTGAAAAATCCTTCCTTCTGCTCAACAATGGGGAATAGTTATCTTCCACCAAATAATTATAGTATTCTCTTATTCCTGAAAAGAATAAATGATGCATTGTAAAAGATGGGGGAGGGGAGATTAAATTATCGGATTTTGGCCTCCTCCCTTCAACTTCAAAGCTATAATTTCCTCTGGAATGCTTATTTTTCTCCATATTTGCATACCTGGAATTATCTTTTCGGGTGCAAGCAATTGATTTTACAATTCAATGACTTTAATTAAAACGATTTTTAACGCAGCTTGGGTAGGAAGAGGTTGTCGCTCTTTGGCACGGGCACTGGATTTTTCCATACTGGATGAAGCGAAAGGTTGTGAGTAATCAACTATGTTAAACTTAAAAGTCATCTAAGCAATTTGAGAATATTTATCAAGTTTTCCACCAAGTATAAATATAAAAGCTCTGTGTTCAATACTACTGAATAGTCCTTCCAAATAGCCTATACAAAATGGTAAATAATTAATGGCATATTTGTTAAATCACATTTTGAACATTAAATTTGGTGATTCATTAAAAAAATTAAGTTTTATGAGAAACTTTAGGGAAAAATCAATATATAAAATACGCATAAGCATTATTTTCAATGTACAGAGAAAAATAGAAAATATAAACTGAACTATTCTCATGCAATTCATAGAAACAATTTATAATAGTGATGCATAATTAATTGTTTATGTATCAAAAGCTATACATGTTGAAGATGGTCAAAAAATTTATAGTCACTTGAAATGGTGAGAAAAGTAGTTATACAGATTTCTCATTGTTAATTCAAATTCAATAGAAAAATTAACAATTATTGTTTATAAAAATAATGTAACTATTTCAAAAATTCGTGAAAATAATCCTCAGAATATTCTTCGACAATGCTACCAAGAAGTTTCATTATGTTTGAAAAGAAATATTAAACAGCGAAAACAATTCATTTTTACTCTTTTTGACAAAATTTATGTATTCAAATATACGAGATAATAAACTCTAAGTAAATACATACCAAAATTATATGACAGTTTTAAAAATGAAATACTTTTAATATAGTGAAGCTAATGGTATTAAGAGCACATGTATCAAAATAACAAACATTTAAAGATTCATTACACTAAAATAATCATAATTTTTTACAAAACAATTCATTACTACTATACATTGGAAAAATTGACTGGCTGCATTGACGAATTGTTGTTGATTTCAGTGATGAGGAATCAAAAAAAGTCACTGAATGAACAACTCAGAAAGTAATCGTTGATTAATTCCCAAGATCTATATGCGCACTGTTGTTGACTGCCCATGGAGCAGGACTTTACACCTCATTTGGTTTTGTAAAGATCGTCATTTTTTATTCCACAATGGAAACACATTGTTTAATTTGATGAATCTCGTTTTCAGTAGTAGTAGACTGGGAAGGGAGGGAAAGATTAAATAATGGAGAAAATCTCATAAGCACGTGGACCTTATTAATCACCTAGGGATGATACAAACTTTCGGAACATGTGTGATAAAATATGGGTCGTGATTAGGAACTCTGATATAAATAGAGATGAATAAGACAAGTGACAAATACTTTAGTATCCTGCTTAACACCATACAGCTTATTTCTGTGTATTATCCATTCAAAAAGACTTGAACAATTCCAGAAGGTCAATATGGCAGCAAACATGTTGGAATTTAATTTTGTGAATCTTTCAGACGACTCTATATATTATCGACACCTTTTCTGACTCTATAAGCATTTGCACATGAATATTCTTAAATATCCAAACATAAAAATTCTTCAGAATCCAAGTTAATGAATTAAGATTTTTAAGTATCCAAACATGAAGGTTCTTAAGTATCCGAACAAGATTATTCATTCATAAGTATCCAAAAATGAAAATTCTCTTGTAGGGACTTGCAAAGTTAAAAAAGAGTTCCACTCTCTTGAATATATATATATATATATATATATATATATACATATATATATCTTTGTGCATTGATCTGGAAGAGTCTCAATGTGCATTACCTCCAAGATACTTTTAGGTATTTGTCACGTCCGTGTGATTTGATCTTGGGGTATTTCTATGTCCTCATGTTCAAGCTCATGTACACAATGTTATGTAAGTGTACCTGATTTTTTGGCATTTGAGTGCATATAAAACATTTAATATCGCGAATATTTTCTTACGATATAAATTGTTTCTTATTTATTTTAGTCATACATATACAAACTTATTTTTTGTACACTATTTTAAAGAAATCACCTGTGTCCAATACATATTAAGGCAATTTTAATGAAATCAACGTCTAATTAGGTACTTAATAGACATTCTTTACCGTTCTTTTTATTTTCTTTAGAAGAGTCTATTTTCTTTAAACAACAACTAAGAATCTTCATACTATAAATTGGTTAAAGCATGGGGAATATAGTTACTTTTGATTTTTTCAAAATTAGTAATGCTTATCTAATATGCATTTGGACGGAAATACTCAAAAAACAGCAAAAAAAAGTATAGAAACCAGAGGATCCTAATTCTATCAACCTTTGTAACTCCCTCCCCCCTTCTCTGTGTGGTAGGATGAAACGATGCAGAATTGGTTTTTCTTTGATTACGCGGCAGCGCTGATTGCTTTGGTTGAGAGAAGATTCAATTGAAACCAATCTTTCACTTCTGTTGCTGCTTCATCAAGAGGAAAAAAGTGTGAGTTTTTAAGTCTGCAATTTATCTGGGGTGGACTTTAATCTAAAGTGAATGACGCTTTTGATGTAAAAAAAAAAATCTTTCCTTTAATTTTAGGATTTTATTCTTCTAGCTTTTTGAAAACAAGCAATATTTTATAAAATATATGAAACTGTTTTTTTATTCTTTTTATCAAACCTATTATAAATCAGGGAGGTTAGTAACTAAAAGCATGGTTCTTGAGTCCTTAAGTAGTGCGATCGATTCTTGATCCAACACACTATTTGCTATTGAGAATGCCTAGGTCTATTAACTTCCCATAGATTATAATCTCCTTTCGTTTGTATATTGTGAAATTTTCAGAGAAACTTCCGGAATCATATCAGTGAAAGCCTGTGCGTTCAGATGCCTTCTTTGTCACTTGATCCTGATTTAAAAAAATGAAAATAATTCCTAATATTATCTTAAAGTAGTTGCCTAGCAAAAGGCATAAAACACTGCATTTGAAACATTTGATTTACTATACCTTAAAAAAATATCTTATGTTACAAGTTAAAAAGACCAATTTCAATTTTGTTAAGGAAAATTCTGTAAAACTCCTGGAACATTTCTTGTATCGGCCAAGCATTATGTCCTCATTTTATGTCAGATTAATAAATTGTATGTTATTGTTCTTAAATCAATCAATTTTATTTAAATTTCTCTTTAGTTTAAAGCCGGGTATTTTTCAATACCTTGAAATATTTCAACGATTAACTTTCATAATTCCTTTGACAAAAAAACCATATTTGGGTCATTTTCTATATAGGTATCAAGTTCCTTCTGGAAAACAATTTTAAAATGAGAGGAAATATATTACTTCAAAACATGAGCAAAAAATGAATGAAATACACTACTGGACATTAAAATTGCTACACCAGAAAGAAATGCAAATAACAAAATGATATTTGTTGGACAAATATATTATACAAAAAATAACAAGTGATTAAATTTTCAAAAAATTTGGCTGGATATAGATCCTGAGAAATCAGTACCCAGAACAACCACCTCTGGCAGTAATAACAGTAGTTATTACTGCCAGAGGTGGTTGTTCTGGGTACTGATTTCTGGGCATTGAGTCAAACAGAGATTGGATTGCATGTACAGGTACAGATGCCCATGCAGCTTCAACACGATGCCACAGTTCATCAACCGTAGTGACTGGCGTTTGGTGAAGAGCCAGTCGCTCGGCATCCATTGACCAGACGTTTTCTATTATTGAAAGATCAGGAGAACGTGCTGGCCAGGGCAACAGCCGAATATGTTCCGTATCAAGGAAGGTCCGTAGAATACCGGCAACATGCGGTCGGACATTATTCTGCTGAGACGTAGGGTTTCGCAGGGCTCGAATAAAGGGTAGAGCTACGGGTCGTAACACACCAGAAATGTAACGTGCACTGTTCAAAGCTCCATCAATGCAAACAAGAGGTGACCGAGACGTGTATCCAGTGGCACCCCATACCATCAAACCAGGTGATGGGCCAGTATGACGATGACGAATGCACGCTGCCTGTGTGCGTTCACCTCGATGACGCCAAACACGGATGCGACCATCATGATGCTGTACACAGAACCTGGATTCATCTGAAAAGATGACGTCTCGCCATTCGTGCGCCCAGGTTCATCGTTGATCACATCATTGAAGGCGCTCTTGTCTATAACGCAGCGCAAAGTGAAGCCGCAGCCATGGTCTCCGAGCTGAGAGTCCATGCTGCTGCAAACGTCGTCGAACTGTTCGTGCAGACACTTGTTGTCTTCCAAACGACCCCGTTTCTTGACTCACGGCTCGTGACGTGGTTGCACGATACATTACGGCCATGCGGATAATATGCCTGTCTTCTCGGCTGCTAGTGATAGGTAGCCGTTGAGATCCCACATGGCGTTCCATATTACCGTCCTGAACCCATCGATTCCATATTCTGCTAACAGTCATTGGATCTCGACCGACGCGAGCAGTAATACTGCGATAAGATAAACCGCAATCCCTGTACGCTACAACTCGACCTTTATCAAAGTCAGAAACTTGCTGGTACGCATTTCTCCTTCTTACACGAGGCATCACAACAACTTTTCACCAGGCAACAACGTTCAAATGCAATTTTTGTATGAGGAACCAGCTGAACAATTTCCTCATTTAAACACAATGTAGGTGTCGCTACTAGCGCCTGCTTTGTCTGAATGCGCTGAAAAGCTAATCATTTGCATATCACAGCACCTTCTTCCTTTCGTATAAATTTCACGGCTGTAGCATGTCGCCTTCTTGGTGTATCAATTTTAATGGCCAGTAGTGTATTAGTTTGATTATTATAACGTAGAGAGAGAAATGTATCTTTAATGTAAAAATGTGATACAGAATATCGTATTCTGAACTGCTATAAATTGCTTCGCACTTAACAGTATTTAATTTGATCCAATCAATCTTTTTCCTCTGTGCCGAAAAAGTACATTCAAGAAAGTCCCCCCCCCCTTGAAAATAACAAGATGAAATGGCGGACATTTTCTTAAAACGAAAAAAGTGAAAAAAAAAAAATTTCTACATCAGAAATTGACATCATTGCTTTATCATGCACGCACTATTTCATGATGGCTGTAAAAACCATTGCTAAAAGTAAACCCACTTTGCTTCATGACTCGCAACAAATGACTTTTGTGTGCGTAGCGTGAAATGTTTCCACAGAATAATGCTTCCTGTCCTTTCGCATTCTGTCTCTAATATCTAGAGAATACAAAATGCGCCACATATATTTGGAAAATATCCGCGTTAGCCGGATGCAATTGCACTAAGGCTTCACATATGCAAGAAAGTTTGATTCAGAAGCAATCCATTTCAAAAAGAATTGGAAACTTGTGAGTAAAATGTTTTCTCAAAATGATTCATAAGAGCAAACGTTGCATTCAGTTTGTAAAAAAATGTTTATTTATTAAATAATAATTTTGTTAAATTAAATAACTTTGATGCTTACAATTTGATTATTTAAACCTAAATTAAATAACAAAAGATAAAAAATAATAAGCATTGATTATTATAAAAATTCACATTTTAATTTTAAGAAAAAAATAAAGGAAATTATATTATTCTAAGATGATATTTGCAATGGACATATGTATAGTACGATAAAATGATGCACAGTTTTAACTTGTCTTATATATCAATTTAAATTTTAATAAAACAAGAACACAAAATAGTAATTACAAAACATAAAACATATACAGGAACGAAAACCATGATAACCTACACAGCACATGTGCAACTGTTCCTTAGATATTACCTTTTGGAAAAATCGGCTTCTTTGGAAAACGAAAAAGAATTAGCAAATTTTCCTCTCTAAGTACCATCCTCTATATACGAATTTGACGTCATAATCATTTCCAAATTATTTCTTTTAAGCAATAAAATCATTGTACAGCACATAGAAGATCTCTCCATAATTATAAGACTAATGAGATTTTCCTTACTTGTATATGAAAGAGTGTGTTGTGTGTGTTCAAAATATAAATAAGATTTTATTACTTCACTGGCTCTCAAGTTTTATGATCGTATTGCTAAACTGAGGAAGTATCCGTAGGTTTCTTACTCTGCGTTACGTAGGTTTATAGTTTATAGGTAGTATTTTAAAAAATAACATTCTATTATTCAGTTTAGTTTAATGTTTATATATATATATATATATGTATATATATATATATATATATATATATATATATATATATATATATATATATATATATATATATATATATATATATATGTATATATATATATTAAATTTGAACTAAATTCAATTAACAAAATATGTTCCTTAAATGCAACGTATTTACTGCACGAATATCCTCACATTCTCTTATTTATCCATATATATTATTTGCCTAAAATTTCAAAGGTCAGCAAATTTCTAAGACCATCCTTTATCCTAAATAACCCCGTAGCATCTTTAAAATATTTGCCTTTTCAATACGAAGTAAAGCATAAGAATTTTAATTATGATAAGAAGTTAACATCATTCTTAACTGAGTTGTAAATTCTTACTTTCAACTGAGTTATAAATTACTAAATTCTAAAATAAACTAATATAAAAAGTCAATAAAATGTCAGCATGTGAGGAAAAGCATGAATCAGTGCGGCTTTCCTTACTTGGATTGTCCTGGTTGAATAGAGGGAAAGACTTAAGGATGTCCAACGAGTGTCAGATCGCACGATCATGGATGTGGTGATTGGGATCGGGACATTTTCCACTTTAAGTTGAGGGTGTTTGCTTTTTGAAAATGGTAAAAGCAGCCCGCAATATTTAGTTAGGTATCTCCTAAAAGAACTTCTACAACAACACGATGAAACACATTTAAACTGTGCCCTTTTTCAGCAAAACATCCTCATTATACATAGAGCTTTTTTCAAGTTATTTGAATTTTATATTGACAAAACAAAGTTGAAGGAGAAGATAAAATAAACTCTCTAAAAAATTTTTTTTTATCTGGTGATGCTTTAAATTCTTATATTTATAAATTATATTAAACTCAATAACCTTTCAAAAAGGAATAACAAACTAGTGAATCACTTTAAGAGTTATACATCAACAAATTTTGGATAGTTTTTATCCATCAAATATCCTGATTTGTGAAATTTAAGCGATTATTTTAAACGTGAAGCTCATATTGAAAATAAACTTAAATTTAATTCCGCTAGTTATTCAATATTTAATTCTTGCAAAGCCTGAGAATATTCAACAACTTTTAAATATTGCAAAGGATAGAAACACTGGGAGATTGGTTAAGAACTGCAATGATATTGTCCTTCTAGAAATTGCCCTTGTATCAGTCGCTGAACGATTTCAGAGCTGAAAGATCATTTTTCCCCAGTGATTGAAGAATCAATATGATTTTAGAAGAGATGCCACAAAAGTCACTTGATCAACAACTCTTGCCTCGAACATAAGTTCCTCAGTATCATGACAAGCAGTCTTTGCTGATTATTATACTCAATATTTAAATCTTGAAATTATCCAACTCCACAGAGTCGTTTCAACGTCAAAATATTTCAAGAATAAAGAAGAGAAAAACAAGAAGCTGATTAGAACTTGGCGTTTTAGCAACAGTTAATGGTGAAAACTTTTCTTATATAATTGATACTGGATCCAATATAAACTGAATTTAAATAATATTGTTGTCAAATATTTCAGATGAAATGATTGATTTTGATTGATTGATTTTGTAAGGTTTACTGATGCAAGGTCCAATAGTGGACATTTCTGCACCGTACAATATTTAAAACTGAAGGTGAAAATTCTGTGTTAAGAGACTAGTCATATGTATATAATGGAATGTGTAAAAAGTTTAAGAAAAGCATATGTAAAGATTATTTTGGATAAAAAATCTTAAATGGAATTCAAGAAACCTCTATTGCACGTAAAAATGCAAACAAATTTCTATGTGGTTTAAACCCAATCAAGTCGGATAAAATTAAATTTGTGGTATTAAAAAATACAATGCGTAAATCATTGAAATTAGGACAGACAATTAAAATGTGATGTACCGTATATGGTATATTACACATGTCACAGATTGGAGCACTCCGAGACAAGAATAAGTGCTTGTGTGTAAATCTAGTATGTCCAAAACGAAGCCGTGTGAGTTTTACATCAACTCTTCGCATGGGAGCAACAGGGAATGGAAGAATGTGGGAGGATATACTATATAATTTATTGTTTTTCTGCAAGTCCCATGTTTTTTGCCAGTGGGAGAAAATGAAATCTTTGATAATTTGCTTAGTGTCAAATAATGTTAATGGAGTATGCAAAATGTCAGAGGCATTTTTAGCAGCATTATCAACAAGTTCATTCCCAGCAATACCAACATGACTTGGAATCCAACAAAACAAGATGTCAAATCCTTCATTCTTCAATATATTTAATATATCCAATATTTCCATAATAATTGGATGACATTTATCATTGAAATGGTCTAATTGCATGACTGCACTCATGCTATCTGTATAGATAC
This sequence comes from Latrodectus elegans, assembly GCA_030067965.1. Taxonomy (NCBI): domain Eukaryota; kingdom Metazoa; phylum Arthropoda; class Arachnida; order Araneae; family Theridiidae; genus Latrodectus; species Latrodectus elegans. Next base: position 2,923,889 of record CM057822.1, on the reverse strand, counting down.
AGTATTTTCGATGAGAGCTGGATTGTATTATTTCTAGAGTACGTTTTATAGCAATAGCTTCAGCTATATACACAGAATATGATGTATGCAATTTATAGCTGTAAACTGTATTTCCAACAACAATAGCACAACCAACATGACCACTTGATTTTGATCCATCTGTATATACAGAGATGTGGAGGAATAATGAGAATGAATATATGAAAACATCTGTTGCAAAATAAGTGGAGATGTATCTGATTTATTGTATCCAGTAAAAGTCTGCAAAATAAGGAGAGATGTAGCTTATTTATTGTATCCAATAAAAGATTTGATTATATTGACAACAGGAATATTCCAAGGAGGAAATCCTAGAGCATCTGTAGCTTGAACATGTAAATCAGGAAACTTGGATGAAGACAGGAATGAATTTGTAAGTTCATAAAATGGTAATATGTTATGTGGTCGTGCATTATATCGCCTTCTTAAAGAGGGACAAGTAACCATTGATCTCAAAGGGTGTTGCGATACTGATAGCATTTTAAAATAATAATGTAGAGAGAGTTGCTTACGTCTCAGATCAAGGGGTAACTGGTTGCAAATTACATAAAGGCTATGGACAGGAGATGCCCGGAATGCTCCAGAGCAGATTCGTAAAACTGAGTGATGAACAGGGTCTAATTTGTTCAAAACTGATGATCTGGCTGATCCATAAACTACGCTACCATAGTCAATTCGCGATAGAATAACTGACTTATACACTCGGAGTAATGCTTTACGATCTGCACCCCAAGAGGTATTAGAGAGAACTTTCAGAATATTTAGTGATTTTTCGCATCTTTTGCGCAAATCTAAGATATGTGGTAGGAAGGTTAACTTTTTATCAAATATAAGCCCAAGAAATGATACCTGATTAACTACGGGAATAGTTGTGCCTGATATCTTAATTTCTGGATCAGGATGAGGCCCAGTTTTTCTGCAAAAATGGATACATTTGCTTTTACAAGGGGACAAAGTATGCCCATTTTCATTACACCAAGCAACTAGATTATTGACAGCAGTTTGTAATTGCCGTTCAATCAGTCGCATATTGGAACCTTGGCAAGAAATTTGGAGGTCGTCAACATATAAAGTTCCATGGACAGATGGTTGCAATACATGAAGAATGTTGCTGATGAAAATATTAAAAACAGTAACACTTAAAACACTTCCCTGAGGACCCCCTCACATTAGATAAATGGATTAGATAAAACAGATCCTATACGGACATTAAAAATGCGAGAATTTAAAAAGCTCTGAATAAAAATGGGTAAATTTCCTCTGAAATTAAAATTATACAAAGTTTGAAGAATTCCATAACGCCATGTCTTATCATAAGTTTTTCTATGTCAAAAATTATAGACACCAAATGATGTCTCCGTACAAAAGCATTCCTAATTTGTGTTTCTAGGTATGCAATATTGTCCACAGTAGATCGACCTTTCCGGAAACCACTTTGATAAAGTGATATGTACTGATTGTCTTCAATTGCATAAACAAGATGGGAATTAACCATACGCTCCAAAGTTTTAGCAAGGCAACTTGTAAGCGCAATTGGACGATAGTTTTGAGGGTTAGCTGGATCTTTTCCAGGTTTAAGAATTGGAATAATAATTGCTTTGCACCAGAGACTGGGATAGACATGTTCATTCCATATTCTATTGAATAGAAAAAGAATGTTCATTAAAGATTCATGATTAAGATGACAAAGCATCTTATATGAGATACCATCTGGTCCAGGACTAGTATTTTTAGTCTGGGACAGGGCTCTCTGCAATTCCAGCAAAGAGAAATTGCAATTATATGGATGTATGGCTTTATCATGAAACTTTATAGGTTTCTTTTTCAGCTTAGCTTGCTCTTTGATTCTGAGAAATTTAGGATTATAAGAGTCTGAACTAGATACCTTTGCAAAAGTTTCACCTAAAAGATTGGCGATATCATATTGAGAAGAAATTGTGTCAGCTCCTGTGCGTAGTATTGGGATAGAGAAGTCCCTATATAAAACCACTGAAGCTTTAACTTTCTTCCACAACTCTTTGCTGGAAGTTGATGATGTGATGGAGGAAACATATCTTATTTAAGATTCTTTTTGACTATTTCGCCGTATTCGACGAGCAAAAGCTTTAGCTTTTTTGAAAGCCATGAGGTTTTCCATGGTAGGCACCTGCGGAAAATTGCCCAAAACTTCTTTTGTATTTTGTATGATACTTGGCACTCACGGTTCCACCATGGTTTATGATATTTGCGTGGAATTGGGGAGCGCTTGGGAATTGTGTTTTTGGCGGCATCTAGAAGTGTATTAGTTACTTTTTGCACAGCATCATTGATATTATCACTTCTAACCATGCTGTCAGTAATAGCTGCTAAATGAGTGTAGAGAGACCAGTCTGCACGATGATAAGAATAAGAGGAGTGGAAGATTTGTGGTCTGCTTATACCAGTTTGATTTATAATTAAAGGAAAATTATCACTGTTATATAAATCCTTATCAACATTAAGATTTAATGAAGGTAGAATTGATGGAGAACAAATAGCTAAATCTAATGAATGAAAAGTTCTTGATGGTTGATGGAAACAGGTTATTTCTGTGGAATTTAGAAGGCAGATATTGTTATTAGAAATGAACTGTTCAATTATATTGCCACGAGGATTCATATTATCACTTCCCCATAAGGTGTTATGACCATTGAAGTCACAAAGTAGAATAAAGGGTGCAGGTAGTTGATCCAGCAAATCGTTTAAATCGCTTTCATGGATCATCGCATGAGGAGGTAAGTAAATGCTACAAATAGTAATGAGAGATGTAGAGTGTATGCGTACTGCAACAGCCTATAATGAAGTGTTAAGGGAATGTATAGTGCTAGGAATATTACAAGATACAAGAATGCATACACCTCCAGAAATTGAATCATGATTAACATCTTTCCTCACACAATTATATCCATGCAATTTTAAACTGTACTGAGGTTTCAAAAATGTTTCTTGGATGGCAAAACAAATTGGATTATACAGATTTATAATTGTTTTTATATCTTCTATATGAGTGCGAAAGCCACGACAATTCCAAGAAACGAAGGTTTCCATAAAGCTCAGCTGAATGCTCCGGCATTGGAGCACGCCATCTGTGATTCAGATGAATCTCCACTTAGGAGTGTTTCATCATCTGATGGGTCTACATTCTTTATATCTGTCTTTGAGGCATTTGAGCTTCTTTTACTCTTTAAATATGATTTATGAAGCCCTTCTTTTGCATTCTTAAACTTTAGGGATCTTTGAGACTTAGATTTTGCGAAAGACAGTGAAGAAATTCCTTTTGGAATTGGTGAGACATTTATGTTAGAAATATTTGAGGATAAGTTTGAAAAATTTAAGAAATCTGTTTGGGTACTGCAAGATTTCATGACTTTTTTAACTGCTTGTGAATAGCTAATACCTTGATTAGGGATACGGGATGACACTGTTCGCCTGGCTTCAGGGTAAGATAAGTTTTGTTTTATTTTCACAGTAATAATTGCCTTTTCTAATATTCAGGTTGGGCATGATCGGGAATATGAAGGATGTTCACCACTGCAGTTGACACATTTTTCTTGTAATTGACACTGACTACTGTCATGTCCAACAGATGCACATCGAGCACAAGTCAAATGTCCCCTACAAGTAGTTTTTGCATGGCCAAATCGCTGACATTTAAAGCAACGTAATGGATTTGGTATGAAGGGGCGAACACTACAATTTAGATAGCCAGCTTTAATAGATTGAGGTAATATAGGAGTAGCAAACGTGAGTATAAGGTGTTTAGTTCTTATAATTTTACCCTCTCTTCTGATTGTAATGCGCTGCACACGTTGTACTTTTTTGGTCAACAAGATTATCCAAAATTTCCTCCTCTGAAATATTATATAGATCATCTGCTGAAATTACTCCCGTGTAGAATTTAGCCTACTATGAGGACATACCATAACATCTATATTACCAAGGCATTTTAGTTTTAGGGTGGCTTTTGGCCTGTTCAGTTGATAAAACTTCAACTAAGATATCACCAGATTTCATCTTGCGAACATTTTTACATTTCCAACAGTACCAATAAGACTCTTATTAATTAAGAAAAGGAGAGACATTGTCAAAATTGCCCTCAGTTCTTTTAATAACAAAATATTTCTGATCCTGTATCATTTGTTGCTCCATAGGGAGTATAAGAATTAGAAGTACATTCCATAGAAATAGGTTAATTACTTCAAGGCCTGACTGCACCACCCACCATCGAGCCCAACAAGGGGATGCAGTATACCTGCATCAGTGCTAGCCAGACCTTATACGCTTTCGATATATCCCTGACATGGCCTCCACCCTTATCGAGTCACACAGCAGATATATGATCGCTTGATCCATGGAAGCCGATTGGCATGCTGAGGACCACAACACACCTCCCGTTTATCTGAAGCAGAGGCCAAAGTGATGTGTTGGTCTCTGAGAGCCTCAATCACCAGGATCCTCCTTTCCAGGGACACGGGTCTCCACGCGGGTGATTTAGTCCCCAAAAGAAGCTAATAGTAACAGTGCGGTAATAGCTACTCAAGGGGAGCCCTCAACCTCTTTCGAGGCAACCACACTGAGGGAGAAAAGGAAGAAAAAGCAGCAGAGTAAAGGAGAGAAGAAAATAAAGATGAGGAAAGATCACTAGGGTACCTCGGGATTGTGACACCCGTGTTTACCTAAAGAAGGTAAACCCCCTGAGGGGCAGATGAAATGATAAGGGAATATATATGCCAGCATATTTATAGTATTTATAGTAGGTGATGTATTCTTGGTAGTTGTGTATTTCTAGAACTTCAATTTAGATGCGTTACAGGTAGTACGTTTTTCTACTTAATTCTAATTGAACATAAATATTTAATTTTAAATTCAGAAATTGTTTCATATTTTAAACTTATAGAATTAAACTGTATTAAAGCAATACTGTTACATACAAAAATGTTAATGCAGCATTGATAATAAGGTACTTTTCCATTATAACCCGCTTATGATGCTTCTTATGGAGAAGCGAAAATAACATAACGTAGATATGATGATTTTAATGGTTAAAAATTTTATATTTTACATTAAATGTATTTTAGTAGATTTTTTTGCCCAAACACATTGACTGAGGAGTAATAAACAACACTAATCAACCTGAAGTAAGTTGGTGCAAAAGATGGCTTAGTGATAATTTTGTCCGTTAAAAGGAACATTACAATCACTATTGGACACAAGTTAAAAACAGCTAAATACAGCAAAATTTAATTTTGTTTCATTGAAAAAAGATCCTATTACATTATACGTACGCAGTCGATGTAATTATTAAGCAGTTTCCGCTATCAGTGCTTAAATAAGTTTTGTTAATTACTAATCACTCAGTTTATAAAATGTAAATAAAATGTTTGTATCATTTTTAAAAAAAACTTTTTAAAAAATAACGATACAAATTAAATATTTATACAATAATAAATCGCATTTTTTTTTCTTTCCCATTACGGTAGTTATCGAATAGGGGCTACCGTAACGGGAAAGCCTTGTTACGGTAGCCCCTATACGTAATGGGATACCGATACTCATAAAATATTACCATTGATAAATGTTTGTTAATAAGATAACTAAGATAATCCTGCTTCAATTAATGTTCTTGGAAGTGTATATATTATATATGAAAATGAAAATTTAGAAAATTTATTATTAAATTATAAATTATTTTTAAGAAAACATATAGTTAAGAAATATGATGTATAAAACCGAACCAGCTAGAGATATGTTAACATCTAAAAGGATTATTTCATTGAGAGCAATCCGAGCTTCTTATAAATTTATTGAAGTGATAAAAATCAAATTGATGATTTTTTTTCGGAGCAGTATTCATCACATTCTCTTGTGGTCCTTATTCGAGCTCCAGTGGTTGAATAGCTTCACACCCCTTCCCGTAAGATCAGCAAAGTGAAGCACCAATTGCCGCAGACAGCAATTGGGAGGGTGACCACGTACTCGGTCTCACTTGGTTGTTGGAGCTCCGTGGAGTAGAGAGGTGTCCGCGATAAAATGTGATGTCCAAAATTTGTCAGCTGATGGGACATGGATGTGGAGAGGATGGTAGTCCCAGTCTCGCCTGAACCTATATCTATGTATGTGGTAATTATTCATCCTCAATAATTTTAGATTAAGAAGTATCAGTCTTTTAAAACCAAATTATATAAATATTGTCTCGTTAACTAAATCAAATAACAAAATCAGATTCTGAATCTATATCCAAAATATATTTCATTTTGGATGCATAAGTAAATGCACGATATTTTTTTACTTAGTTTCATGATATTGCATTTTAAGTTAACGAAAAAGATGCTGGAAACTAGCTTCTACGTCAAATTTTGATCTATATAAATAAGCAGACTTTGCATTTTGTTCAGTCAAGGGATTTAGATCAGATAGAAGTAAGGAATGTTATGAAAACGTAAAATTAGATATGATTTATGATTCAAACCAGGATATTTAGTATTATGCGAAGCACTTCAATACTTAAACTTTGCTCCCCTAATTCGTGTCCATGTACAACCCTAAATAAGCACCATGTAAAGTGAGTATGGAAACTAATAAATCTTATGAACTAAAACAGAAAAATTCGTAAATCGTATACATTCCACCACAAATTAAGATATTTCCATCCATCACGAAATGTAGCACTGAAAATGAAGCCTATAAAAGTTCCAGTTCGTCAAATTAATTTAAAATGCCAATTTTTAATGCATTTGTAAAAAAATGGGTCAAACAAAATGCAAATATGAAAACTCATTAAGGAAAGGAAGGTAAACCAAATTGGACTTTTACTATGAATATCAGATTTTGTTTTATATAATCAATTTTAATATCTTATTTGTTACGTCTCATTTTATACATTTTATTTAGTAGCAATTTTTTTGGTAAATTGTTTCTATTTTCTTCTGTTTCACTGAAAACGACCGAATTTCCTAGATATTTACCAGTATTTTTGGGAGAGGAAATACTTAAACAAAATCAAATAATAACATAAATTCCTTAAATACACCCTTTTTTACTGCAATACTAAATACATGAATATTCCATCATTTTACTCATAAGTTGAAGTCATTAGCTGGCCTGCAACCTCAAGTATCATATTTTTCTTTATTATACTTTAAACAACCCTGTAGACTCATCTATATAAAGCAGTTTCATTTCGAAATGGAAAAAAAAGTATTTAACCACATACAATTCACATCCAAACAGAATTTCATGTATTTGGGAAATAAAAAATATTTTTAGAAATCATCTTGTATGTGTGTGTGTACCTATTATTTCCATCTACTTGACAATACGAATCTAATTAATCCCACTATTTTAAATACATTATAAGAAAGTTATGAATAAAATTAAAAAATAGTTCTCCCAATAAGTTTAATTGAAATTTCTAAACTAAGTATTCATTCGTTTGTAATATAAATGGAAATTGTCATCTTACACTGCATTATTAAAAATTAAATACGACTGCCTTCAGCTTTCCAGGCAACTTTTTTTTAATTATGCGCATTTGCATTCATCATATTTCTGAGTCAATTAACAACAAACGAAAGATAAAGTCCCTTCTCCAGCCTCCTTCCCCCATGTCTGGGAAGAGGCGCGGTCCGAGATTAAGTTCCTTCATTAGCATATCATCGGTGAAATCCCCACTGCGTCACTTTGTGGACCTTCCACACATTATTTTGTTCTTCTGTGATTACTTAGAGAGTAACATTTGTCTTCTGAAATAGGATTATAAATTTCCAGCGATATTAATTGCCTGCTTTCAACCGCAGGCTGCGAAAATAGAGTTATGAAATTTCATACGCATTTAGGATTATTCATTATTCAAACAATCGAATACTCTAAATGGTTGTAATTGATATATATATATATATATATATATATATATAGAGAGAGAGAGAGAGAGAGAGAGAAATGCAAAATAAAATTCAGCTCATGAAATCCAAAAAAAATACAATACCAACTAATATATATTGTTGGCATTCTAGCCAACACAAAACCAGATAAAGAGAGATAGGTCTGTATAAAAGAACATCAACACAAGAAAGACGAAATTAAAAAAAAGTACTGACAAGAATAAAACAATACAAAGAGTAGGCGGAAAACATACAGGGCCCGCTTCTTCGTCCGGAGCGAGATGGTCAGCTATGCAAATTAAACCCTCTTTCTGACATGACTCAAACGGATATGCGTAAAGATTTTCCAGCAATTCCCAGAAAAAAAAAACTTTTCCAGAAAAAAAGTTGACCATCTTTTTTTGTAATATAAATAATTTTAAATTAAAATTTTCTTGTTTGATAGTAAATTCCATAATTTTCATAAATTTCCAATAAAATTTTGATTTATTACTTGTGGCACTAAATCTTACATGAATAAACCTAGTTTTATATTTTCTAAATATATCTAAGCATGTTCTGTATAATATTGTTAAATTTGAAGTATAACTTTGATTATTTATAATAATAGATAGTTAAGGATTATTTTTATCAAATAATAGTATTTATTGTATTATTCCTTTTTCATTTTAAAGACTTTTTTCACCACCATATCTTCAGATAGTAAAAATAATAACAACACAATTAAATGATATATTATACTTCTATTTTCAAGATTATAAAACGGCATAACATGTTGATTTTGAAATCTAGAATAACTTGCTTAAAGAAAGTATTTGTAACAATTATGTATATAATGAGGAAAATAATTTTAATTAGAATTGCGGTATTCTATAAGGCTATAACTTTTCAAGCATATTTGAAAATTTTTTTTTTATATTATTTTGAAATAAGCTTCATTTATGAGTATCCTTATGCATTTCAGTTTATTCATGACTATATTATTTTCAATGTTTCAGATTTTAGAGATAATTCTAAACTAATTTAAAATAATGTACTTTCTCTAATTAAAACTAATATCTTTTTTGAAAACGTAGCCCCTATTCTTTGTATTGTACAGTTTTATTTTATTCTTCGCAGTGATTTTTCAAATTTTTTATTACATGTCTTATTTTTCTTCATGTTATATATATATATATATATGAACGTGTTGTATTTTCGGTGTTATTATTTTACACTTGTTACATTATTACTGTATTATTACACACTTAACACGCATGTAAACTCTGAAGTTAACTATTGAATCTCAGTATTATAAAATCAACCAATTTTTATTTGAAGCATTCTTTGCAATCAAAAACTAAGTATATAAAGACAGTGAAGGGATACATTTTGGAAGAAACATACAGGACTAAGAATTTAAAAATAATCTTGCATATTTAATAATTAAAAATAAGTTATGACAGCATGCAAACATTCGACTTAAGCTTATTTGAATACAACAATATTTATTGTGATATGAAATATAATTTCATTCATTGACAGATTCATTGCTCATATGATAAAATTTGTGTGTGTGTATAATTATAAATTTGTTTGATTATAAATTTGAGAATAATTCCCAAAACTATTAATTCTGGTCTTATATTTCTGTAATTTGTTATAAATATATTTATGTGGTGCTAAATTTATATAGTTTAAGTATTAATATTATATGTCATTAGTTATCAATATTTCTGAGTGTGCTTTTATTAAAGGTCAGCAGCCACTTAAATAATGCTTAAGAATCAAATTATTGTTATGTAGTTCATTAAATAGGTGTTGTAAATATAAAGAATTTATCAATTTCAGCATGATGAGTGTATGAATATAATGCGAGATTTTAATTAAATTAAAAATATTACATAATTATATTATCAGTGTAATTTTTTAGTTCTTCATATGAAATTAATTTAGGTAAATGTTAAATATCTATAGTTATACTCAGTTTTTATGATTAAGTGACTCGGCTACAATAATTTATTATGAAATTTTGTAAATCTTTTAAATTTCGTAAATAATTTTCAGTTGTAAAAATCTTTGATTTTAACGATAATATACTATTTAGTTTGGATAAATAGTTTTGGGTAAACTTTGTTGTAACAATTTTCGTTAGTAAATCAAATTTGATATTTTGTATTTTTATTTAATATTATGTATTTTAGTAGTTACAATACTCAGAAAACTATAATATTAACATCATACATATTAACTTCTTTTAGGGAATAAATATATGTATACTAACGAGAACATAGAGTATTGTCAACATTTCTGATGAAGAACATTTTTGCATTATATTCTTTTCCATACTTTTTTCTTGGTTAAAATGTTATACACACTGTGTTTTTTTACTTTTCATATAAGAAAGTTGATGATATGGAAAGAGAAATTTAAACTTTGTAGTAGTGAAATTCGTAGAATTATCGTTTCTGATTTGGAATTTGCATAATAGCCAAGGGCAGTTGTAAGGCATATTACCTTCCAGAAAGACTTTACATGCACACAGAGACTCGAATTCACCTGTTTCAAGAGAGATTAGCCGGAAAGCTCCCAAGCACCCACCCCCAACAGAAGTGCATGCACAACTTAGAAGCGTGACATCCGTCTCCTGTTCCTCAGATGAGATTGTAATTGAACTCTGGACTTTATGGGCCGATGAATAAAAATTCCTACCTTAGTCCACGGCAAAACATCGTGATTAATTTAACTCACTGCGTCATTCACATTGACATTTGTGCAATTTTTAAAATATTTTCGCTATTTTTATAAAGAATGACGCTTACGACCATGAATCCTTTCCTCCGAGAAGTATTATATTTTACATTGAATCATGTTGCATATGCCAAGAGCATAAAACTTTAATAATTGTAAATAAGTTTAAAAAAAATGCTATATATTTGTCGAAGTGAAAAACAACTGAAATCCTAATGCTGTGATATATATCAATAAAGTAGATTTATATGTTGAAAAATGAGTTTAAAACTATAGATAGCAGTGAATATTTTAATTTATTCCCAGGGAATAAGAAACAATGAATTTAAATTAGGAAAAAATATTTTGAAATAAAAATTTTTCACCACTTTTTGGCTTTAAGCAGTGTATATATATTTACTTAATCTTCATTTAAATTCAAATCACTGAAATTTTTTAAAAACTTTATTATCATTTTACTTTGTATAATTTTATCTCAATTAAGCTCGTTTTCTATTTATTTTCTATTAAATCTCTCGTAATTTAAAAAGCGTATCTAATTAAGCAAACTAAATTTAACTTTTCAATTGCTTTTAAAAATATACATTTTAAATTAATTTATAATAATAGTTTAAAAATAAATTATTTATCTTATTTTATCTTAAATGTATTTTTATTTATTATTTTATGTAAAATATGTGTCATTAAACATTTTTTTCTTTTAAAACGATTTTGAATTTGATAATATTAATAATAATGATTCATAACTAAAATAAAATATAAATTTTAAGAATTATAAAAAAATATTTTCTAGAACAATAAAAAATGTCCTATTGTAAAATAGTTATATGTATGCCTTTTAAAGTGGAAAATTGTATCTTGGTTTGGAGGTGATTTTTTGTATGAAGCTCTGATTTAGTTAAAATTTTTAGTCATAGAAAAATCAAACCAAGAAATATTCTGTGTGCTTTAAGGGAAAATAAAAACAAAGGAAAGAAAATTTTGATAAATTGTAGAAATAATAAATTGAGTGTCAGAAACCGTATCACAAAATGACCTCATAAGGAAGAAAAAATCAAAATGCACTTTTCTGTTTTGAACACTTTCCTTTTTGTTTTATTTTCCTGAATCATTTTTCTTATTCCATTAAAATATCAGCTCTATTAGTTCCACAGATGATGGGGGAGTAGTGGGAGTGAAATTGCGGGAGGGAGAATATTTATCTTAGAATGAAAAAGAACTCCCATGAAAAATGGCCGCTCGAAAATTTTATATTCGCCTCTTTATCTTGCAATTTAACTTGAGAGAGAAGAAACATTTTTTCTATGTACTGAAATCGGATTGGTTTTTGAATGACTATAAGTTCAACAAATGATTTAAAATAAGATTCACTGCAGTATAACAAACATCATAACATTTCATTTATATTTTTTATTTCAAATAATATCCAAATAATGTTGGCATTATTTTTATTACTCCTATTAAAATTGTTTTCCTCTAAACATATTATTATTTTATATCGTATTGAAAAACTGAGTTCCAGTGAATTTGCTAGATTAAATTGAATACTATTAGTGAGTAAACAAATATGTGTGTGTACACACATGCACATATTTTGTGTGTGCAGCATATAACACTTTTAAAATTTTCATTTAAATATCTGTCACAAGACCATTAACTAAAAAGACATTTTTACAAAATTAAAAAGTTGTTGATCCAGCAAATTTTCTTTGATTCCTCATTTTTTGAATAAAGTATTTCAGAATTTTGGTCCATTTATCCTTTATAATTAATTTCAAATCATATACAAATTCATTTTGTATACATATATATTTCAATTCGTATGCAAATTCGTTCACATTCAAGAAAATATTTCAGAGTTTCGATCCATTTATCCTAAATAGGTAAATTCAATTCGTATACAAATTCATTTTTCATTCACAGCGTCATTTGTAAAGACTTACGTCTTCACAAGCATAAAATCTAGATTCTATCTTTTTAAAACCTAATTTAGGAGTTCATTTAAACACACAGCAAAAATAATTGTCTTCATAAAATTTCCAGTTTGACCCTCTTGAAAGTGGATTAAAAGGTCTAAGGTATTAGTAAAGCATATGTTGACAACAACTAAAATCAATTTTCCTCAGAACTTTCTGACTATCATACGTTGAGCTCCATGAAATATGTATACTTTGTAGCTAATCATCAAATGCGCTATTTTTAACCACATTTGTCAATTTTTCCTCCATTTCAACTCATATAATAGATATTATTTCTTTAGTTCCACCGAATTATGTGAAATCAAACTTTACAAGACAGCTACTCCAACAATTTGTCTACAGTAGTATTAAATATTTTACAAATTATTTAAACATAATATTTTTCAAATAATAGCTCAAGCCAAGTACGAGTATTTTGTTTGTTTTACCCATCATCTTTCTAAATAATAATCAGGATTTCTCTAAATATTACTTGTTCAAATTTAAAATGCTGAAACATGATGCTATAGCTTATATACACAAATTGCTGCTGTGACATTATAGTTTTCTTAAAATTATATAATATAATATCTCTTTTTTCTCCAATGGTCTAGTTCCTGACTTCATTTTCAATATCCAGTTCTGTGAGGTAAATAAAATAATAGATTCCCCGTCAGCAAATACTATCAAATGTTTTCAAACAAAAATAATTATTAAAGATTTGATATTTGATACCTGTGCTATTCAGCTAAAATCCTTATCTCTTTTTCCAACTGGATGATGATCAGAGTTTCTTGATTTGCTTATTGAATTCCAGAAAAGATTATCTATTTGGATTAAAAGGCCATTTAAAAAATTATTCATCCTCTAATTAGAGAGAACAAGTGCAATAGAAGAGTTTAGATCTAGTTAAGAAACCAAAACTAAAAATTTATTTATAGAATAACGTTTGACTACCTTCGGAGGATGACTGAAATTTCACGCATACAATTACTCATATTGGCTAGTTTTCGCTAACTGGCTCTCAGATAAACTGAAATGCAGATTAGAAAATTTATTTTGACACCCTATTATGTATCCATTAACAATTGAGAATTGTAAGGTTTTTTTACGTCATCTACAGTTTTTGGCATTCTAGGTGAATTTTTAACAGATATCAGACTACACTGACGTGTTATGTGAAAGAAAACCTGAAACTTCTCAAGCACTCATCAGATAGGTTCGGAAATTACCAGTGCAACAACAACATGCTTTTGTTCAACAAAGTGAAAGATTAAACGTTAGAGTTTCGGATTGGTTCCAACATTTAAACATTGTGAGTCACTTTGACATTACGAAGCCGATACTATTTCAATGAAAAGAAATCGGGAACTCTAAGCTATTTGAGCAATCTATATCGGATATGTAGTCAGGAGAAAATCTTGCAAGCTTAACAACATGTAAGAGGATTGATGTACTACTAGACTATACATATCAGGAACATCTCTCTCCCATTGTTCAATATTAGTTAGGACTGAAAATAGGACTTAGTGCATCGAAAAGAAGTCCTCGTTATATTAAGCACGCTGACAACATGGCTATAATATTTTACAGTGAATCACATACTTCAAAACTACATTGTTTCTCAACTTTAAACATCGTCATCTTTTTTACTGACAAAAATACACTTTGATAACTCTACCACTGAATCGGATCAGAAGCATACACTTTCCAAATGCCTTTCAAACCACTTTAAAATATAAATATGATGGTGGCCACATAAAATGCAAAACCAAGAACAACTAGAAATATCATAACAAAATTTATTGGCAGATACAGATTATGCACAGGTCAAATGATTGAAATTTTAGCTTTTTTTAAGTGTAGATAATGATAAAATCGACTGTTAGTAAGTTCTTATTGTTGGCTATATAACCGCTGCTATAACCCGCAACATGGAAGTATAAAATCTTTTCATATATCCTTTGGTCCTCGCGACTTCCACTTACTGCCAAAGTTGAGCTCGTGAAGCATCGGGTGGTGTATGTCAGATGTTAAGCAAGCGTCGACCACGCATTTAGATTGGAGACAGATAAGGGGAACGAGCCAAGAAATAAATTTAATCTGATAGATGAACAAGAAATTTTGAACATTGCATGCAATGTTAACCTTATAAAGTATGGCTGGCGGCAAAAGCGGAGTATGAGGCAAAACATGGACAGCTCAGGGATGTAGTACAGTCTGTTCAGTGTACCGGCAGTCCGTACAAAATTCATGCGGGGGTGGGAATCTAACAGATCTCTAAAGTGTAGTACAGGATGTAGGACTAATGGTGTTGTATAACTAAAGATTTCTATAATCTCATACCACATGGAATCCGCATTGTAATGCGCACACTGAACTATAGATGACGCCAATGACCACAAATGACGTATCGCACCCTGAATTTGTAGTGCTTCTATTCATGATGTGGCTGAACGTTCCATCATTACCATGTGCTCATATATTTTACTCAACGTAGCTTTTACAGGAACATCAATTCTCTGAAACTATTGAGAATACAAAAAGAATATTTTTTAAAATCACCCATTGTGAATGTAATAATAAAAATTTCTGTGGATTGATGTGTATCTTAAAATTATGAGAATCGATAAGACAAAAATATACTGGCTATCATTTTTATGAAGGTTTTATTGTTATTGAAGCTTTAAATTTAAGAGTAAAACATGAACATATATTATGCAACATTGGTTGATATTTTATAGTCACTGACTGTAACAATATTTTCAGATTTCCTTTTGTAAATTACCAACAGAAAAGAAAATATTTAATAAGTTTCTCACTTTTGGAAGTTGACATTAAGCAAAATAAAATATAATTCACTCACATCAGAAAGCAAAGAATAATAAATTTCTTATTGCTAAACTGTTTTTATGATATTTAATTTTTTCTACTTTCCTGGCGTAATCATAATCTTTATTCTAGAGATTATATATTCACTTTTTTTTAATATTACATTGACTTCGATCTCATCACAATTTCGATAATATTTTTACAAGAGATTGCGTAGTTTCTTGATAAAAATTTCATACATAATTTTTATTTTAATTTATATTGCATAATATCTTACTTTTTAAATTGGATTAATATAAATTGAAGCAAAAAATATTTTGATTATATTTATTTTAATTTTATTAAATGAAAATTTTCAATCTCTGTATCTAAATGCCCTGAAAGGTTAAAAGGTTAGTGCTCTGGACTTCAATACAAACGTTGTGATGTAATCTTGGAAAAAAATTTTACTCCCACATTCGCATTTCATCAAATAATGAATATTTTAACCCTTAACGATCACGTTTTTGGATATAAAAACTAATTCTCATGTGAGTTACAATAAGACAGAGATCCGATCCACTGCAAATATATACCTTTAAGGTGGGAATCGAATCCTTGAACTGTTCAACTGAAAGTCAGTGTGATAACAACTCACAATCCAGCAAAGGAACAAATCCTAGAACAAAAGACTTTTTAATGATTCGTTAGCAATGGACGGAACTCTGTAATGAACTTAATATCCAGTACTCAGATATTTTTGGAGATCTGCTCCAAAATCAAATCTACGCTTGCTTCATCTGACTTTTCTCCCAAAACTCATGACTGATGACAAGCAATCTGGAGGTGCTGTCACTTTTAATGGTTTTTGTTTGAAGTTGACAGCATTATCAAGACATTCAATTTTGAGGCATTTCGAATGTCTACTTGAAATGTCTCAAAATTGACCAAGGTTACAAGATCTTCCCAGTATGTAGCAAATGTACCAGGAGAGCTTGTTTCAATGTTCTCTTCTAGTTTTGGTCTTTTTGTCAGTTGACATTTACATAGATATGGTTTAGCCTATTGGCTAATCAGATAGAGTAAGAAATAACAGCGACACATTATTAATCTAGCTATTTATCATTTCCATGTAAATAAAAAAGTGAAAATTTGTCCTTTTAAAACATGAATAAATAATTTATTAAAATTTTTTCTAAGCTCTTCATTATCCATGAAACTAATGGCTATTGTGGATAAATTGATTTCAGGTATAATTCACAAAATTATGAGGAAAAGGGGTGAAATCAACACGAAACATATGAATCCCCCGCCCGTTTACAAACATAATAAATAATAAACATATTAATTTCTCGGAAGATAAAAAAAATTCGAAATTTACAAATTTATAAATTTTTTAAGTTAGAAAATTATTTAAAAATGTTTTTTTATATTAAATTTTTATTTGAATCTTTCTTTGGTATTGAAACTCTGTTAATATATATTTAGATATCATGGATAATCTGCAAATCAGAAAAACCCCTCACTGATGATTGAGAAGATGAAACAGGGACGAGTTTGCATTGAGTGAGCAAATATTTTTATAACTTTAGACATTACTTCACACCTGCATTTTCTTCCCTAAATTCATAAATTACATTTTACTTTCATATTTCTCATATATTATTATATATTAAATATGTGTCCATTATTTAATTATCCTATTTTTATGACATTAACATTTTGTTAAAAAATAATACAAAATTCTGTTAAAATAGATGAGAAAGATTTTCTTAAGAACTTCGCTTTTTGAACTTTAATTTAATGTGTGTGTGTGTGACAGCTTTAATTCCTATTTACTTCATAACTTTAATTCAATTATAGGTCTTGATATCTTATAATTAATAATTTAATTTTTTCATCATAAATAACTTAATTAATTGTTAGGTATTAAATAATTTGATAATTTATATTTTTTTCCTCTATAAATAATATAAATTACCTTCAAACTAAAACAGTTTGCTTTGATTTTAGATCAAGATTTATGAGTGATGAGAATTAACGCATTTTCACATGTAAGGGATTTGAGTGGGATACAATGGAAGGAAATGGCTTCTCCCTCTAACACAAAATTTCTATGCTGCTCATTCATTATATGAGAGGCTGCAATAGACAGTTCTGTGCTGAAACCGTCTACACATGTTGGCAGTCGCGTGCGATCTAAAACTCCTTCACAGCGGGACGAAGAAGAGACAATATCATCTGAGGTGACGACTTCGTCACTTGACCAAGATTCAAAATGAAGAAAAGATTCGCTGTTCTTATCAAACTCCCACTGTCTATAAAGTTAACTGAAGAATTCTTCCCAATATCCTACTCTCATTAAAATTGTAATACAAATCAAATATGGAAAATGCCCTCCTTGTTGATTTTATGGCATAACTATGATATATCCCACCAAGAGGTTTCATTCCAAATCTGCCATCATTTGCTTCGATTATAATTTTCCGATTTTCTCTTTCGTGTTGCCAATTTGAAATTTTATCTCTTTTTTGGAATTTTTTATGACCAGATTTGGATTTTTCTCTTGTTTTATGCAATTTTTGTGTTATATATACGGATTTTTTAAGTGGCATCAGCGTTTTAATTGCTTGGTGACAAAAAAGTCGCATTGGTCACCAATAGAGGCATATACCCTATACGTTTCGATTTTATTTCACCTCTGTTATTTGTTCCAGATCTATCTGGTTACTTTACATTCTCACTTCCCATTGTTTTTCTGATGGAAGTGCTTGAAAAGCCCACTAAAAGAATCGAATAACTGCTTTATGACTTACATTTCTTGAATGTCCACTGAGTATGAAGTCCACAACCCCGAACAAATCTGAAAACTCCTTTGCCACATTTCTCTGCCGAGCTGGAAACTGGAATATTTGCAAATTATCTTTCAATTTAAAAATTATTTGATTCAGGTCTTACCTCGGTGGCAAAAGCCTTATATTGCACTTAGAGTACAATTTAATCTGAAAGATCATTTTAAATTGTCTCTTGTTTTGAAAAATTACTATATAAACAAATTCAGTTTCAGTGATAAAATTAATGATCAAACAGCTTTTCATTACGTTTATCCTCCTAAGCGTCACTAATATAACTAGGGAAACACAATCCTCCCGTGAATGACTTAAGTGCACCCGTTTTCCATTTATGATTTTCATTTACCAAATGAAAAATATTTTTTTACGCGAACTGATTCCTTTTGATTATCCAATACAAACACGTATTTCATTTTTAGACTTTTTGGATAATTTTTTCAGGCATTAAAATTGGTCTGCTTTACAAGCCATAATATTTATCAGTAAATGAAACTACAGTTTGTAAATAGGAGGTAATGACTATGGCTGGTGCAAATAAATAAGCTGTATTATCTACAGCTTACTTAAATAGTAATTTAAGCAACATATTATTTAAATTACTCTTTATATTCGTATCTAGTACTTGATCATGAAAATTTACCCCATTTTTATATACTTATTTCATATCATTCAGTTGGGTTGAAAGCAATTCGTTTGGATTACACGTTTTAGAGAACGTTTGAAAACTCGTATTCATCATTGTTTCATTGAAACAATGATTGAGAAAAATCTCATGATATTAAAGCTGTTACTTGTATTGTTTGTCATAATGTTACTTATATTTTTAACTTCCTGGCTTTTCCAAGCTACTTCTATCAAGCACCTCTTTTGAGTAATTGGAGAAGCATAACTAAATATTGCAAACTGCTCTTTGCTTTTGAACCATTTTCGAGTGGCAAGGTCAACACTTCAGTTTCAGTGATAATTATATTATTTATAAATATTATTCACATTTTATCACCAACATACTCTCGGTTATTGTCCTAATGTTTTACCTTTTAGCAAAATTTAACATCTTTGTCATTGGAATGCACAATTTCTTACAAAAATAATGGCAGATGAAATCTCTTCGAAGAGAACCAATAATATTTTCTCATATTAACTAAATATTTTATATATTCGTTCAGAAGACTTTTATTATAGCATACATTTAAATTACTGTTTGATAATTTCTATTATTATTATATTCAGTAACAATTTTGTGTGATATCGTTATTATTAAGCTAAACACTGGATTATTACATTCATTACGGAAAATCAATACAATGTTAGACTGTTAACATTAATTTAATAATATTATAGTTATTACATTCAATATTATATTTATTATACCCGATTATTATAACCAATACATGAGTATATCTGATATTAGATTGCCATACTTAACATTGGCAATATTGTTATTAAAACATTCGACAATGTGATTATTATATTGAAGACAGCTTATATCTAATATTGGATAATTATACTTAAAATTTGGTTTACAACGATAGTATTCAATATAGGAATGTACCCAAGGCTGACTTATTAAGCTCTTTATTAATTTAGTAATATTGCATATGAATATATCTAACGATAGGTTATTATGTTTAATATAGGTTCAGAGACACCGGCATGATAATAAAAAATTATATATTTTACACATATTATTATATCAAACTTCATGACCTTTACATCTAAGAGTATTTGAATTCAAGAATATGTCGAATATTGAGTATTGTAGTCAATATTTGTAAGATAGCATACAGGAATGTCAAACCTGTGTGAAGTTGAGAGCATTGAGGGGAAGACACTGCTCTTCCACCCTCTCAACGGCAGATGTCTTCTTCTTCATTCTCTCTGCCTCTTGAGCAAGGTATAGATCTAGTACGGGTTCTCCTCTGGAGCGGACATCACTCTCGGTCAAAGAGTTGACCATGAGCATCACCCAGACGGGACGCTTGCGCTCCCAGTTGCCTGTTAAAGGGGG
Organism: Latrodectus elegans; assembly: GCA_030067965.1. Classification (NCBI taxonomy): domain Eukaryota; kingdom Metazoa; phylum Arthropoda; class Arachnida; order Araneae; family Theridiidae; genus Latrodectus; species Latrodectus elegans. The sequence goes on along the minus strand of CM057822.1, from coordinate 2,903,593 downwards.
AAATGTATTGGCATTAGGAAGAAAATTACAAGAAAAATGTCTTTCACATCAATGCTATGACCGTTAAGCTAAACATTTACCAGATGGTGATTCTACTAATGAATTGATGGACTCTGGAAATTCTATGAATTTGTGTTTCGCTTTTCAAGGAATGATTTTCTTTGAAATTGAGGTGAAAAGTTTGTGAGAATTTAGAATTATGACGTTTTTTTTTTTTTTTTTTTTTTTTTCTTTTTTTTTTTAGCTGTATTGCTGCTTTTCCTATAATAAATTTTCCTTATATTTCTATTTAATTTAAATCTGTTGTTAAACATACGCCTATTACAGTTCTTTAAAACTGAGTTAAGTGAGTACTATTGAAAAAATATTTATATATATATACTTTAGCTCTTTGGATTTGAGCTATATTTTGTTTTATATTATAATACTCACCAAAAGCGAATGAAATGGAGGCTGATGTGGCATTTGTGGACTATTCACCCCGCACAACAAAAATAGCTTCTTCAAATATACTAGACATTGACAATGATATTTCACTAACTATATTATTAGCATTTGAATGCGGTGTGAAAAATTTTTAATTTTCCTATGCCCCGAAAATGACAAAGGAGGAAATCCGAAATGCCTCTTTCATTTAAAAACTGAACTAAATCAGATTATCACGAATCCAAACGGTATAACCGATGTCATATTTACTCGTAACGGGAAAATATTAATTTAAACAAATAACCTAGAAATTGCCACAGATATTAGTTACATCCGACGAATTCTTGGAGTTCCTGTGACCCCGCAGATTGGAAAAGAGAGCTATACATCAAAATTTCTATTGACAAACATCCCAATAGACTTGGATTTAAACCTGCTCGCAGAGGAAATGAAAAGAAACAAGTTAATAGTATCAAACATAAGACGTTTCACTAAGAAAGGATCATCCGAGCTTTCTGAAAATAAATTTATCACCATTTACGGCTTCAATATGCCAAAAGAAATTAGTTTATTTTATTGGCGATTCAAAATAAGAATTTTCGTTTATAAAATTTGCCAATATGGCACATACTATAAATTCTCCTATCCTACAAACAATGCGAACGATGCGGCTCGGCACATTAACACAAAACATGCTTTTCTAATACAATCACATGTGTAAACTGCAAAGGCAATCATTCAGCTGATTATTTATCGTGCTCATATCGTCTTGAAGAAAGAAGATTACTAAAGTTCAAAGCAGAAAACTATTTATCCTTCATTTATGCGAGGTGACAATTCAAGTCACCTAAAGATTCTTTCGCTGTAATTATCTTTGGCGTTCAGCACAACCTATGGGATTAATAAGAGAGACATTGAAGAAGGTATCAATACAGCAGTTTCCAGAATAACAGAATCATACAATAATATATTATCGAAACTGACTGCATCTTTCAAGGCCAAATTACTAGCTCTACAAACTAAACAGGATGAAAATGATGACAAAAATGTTCTCGTTAATAAATAACACAATTCAAACATTTGTGTTAAAAGCACAGGAACAGCCTGAATCCCCTAAACGAAAGTCTACAGAAAAAGTTCTAGGCTAAGATGTTCCCAAAATAAAAATGAATCAAATACTAATTTAATACCAAAAATATCCAAGGACTTTAATTTCGGATTAACTTCTGAAGTCAATGAAACTACAAGTGAGTGCTTAGCCATGTAGAAGAGCCCGAAAGCCCTCCATAGCACAGGTACTACTTTGAGGCGCTTTCAAAGTTTTTGTCTGTTTTTATATCATTTTCCTTTATCTTCATGCATAACAAGTTTTTTGTTCAATCCTGGAATGCTAGAAGTATTTCTAACAAGCTCCCATATTTTAAGTTCTCTTATTTTCATTCAACGAGTGTTATTGCCATTTAATAAACTTTTCTGAAGAAACAAGACCCGTTCTTTTTAACCAATAAAATTATATTTCAAAGTGACAGAGACCGTGATCGGAGAGGAGGTCTAACTGCCATAGATTTAATCATATCCAACTCAAATATACAACCCAACACGTCTTCCAGATGAAGGTCAAGAACTTTTGGTTGTAAAAGTATCCCTTTCTTCTTTATCTCTTTTCATAAGAAATGTATACATCCCTACTGGAAAATTTTCAAGCAATTGGTTGAACAGTATAATCCAAGGTATCAGATTACCTTTCAGTACTCTTTGTGATTCCAATGTTCGACATACCGATTTCGGGAGTCTATCCAAATCTCCCCAAAATCTTGAGTTCTACGATTGGTTACAAGAAAGTAACTTTTGCCTCTTGAATACTAAAGTTCCGACACATTTTGGTCCACGTCACAACCCCTCTCTTATTGATTACTTCATAGTCTCATCAGATATTTTTCTTTTGTTCTCTATCAATATCCATCCAGATTCATTTGGTAGCTATCATGTACCTAAATTTGTACTATGAAGTTGCACTAAGTTCTACCTAAAATTGCATTATAAAGACGATTATTTCTATCAATGGTAAAAACCCACAATGGCGAGCACAGATTCTGTGATTTTTTTATTTCATTTAACCAGGAGTTAAATAACAAATTGAAAACTATCAACAAATTCAGTTATATCTGTCAACAAAATTTAACTAAATTTAGAAAATGGCAAAAGTTCCCGTATAAATCTTACTTTCCTTGGTGGAATTCAAAATGTAGCTATCTATTAGGACAAAAAAGAAGACTCTGGCGTATAGCTAAAAGGCCTTGTAACGTGAAGCATGGATACAATATAAGAAGATTGCAGCCGAACTCTACTCTTACATATTATCCGTGTCTCGCTGTTTCTGGGAGAAATCTGTGTCATCTACCGGCCAGTCCAAAGATGTTTACCATATTCTAAAAAGTCTTCAAAATAGTATCCATATGCACAAACTCATACCTATATATAATGGAAGGATCCTGAGCAATAACTGACGCTGTCGCTCAAGCAAATCTTTTTGCAAATTATTACTCTACTTTGAAGGAATACCACTAGATTTCAGCACAGACTTCAAGTTTTCATACAACCAACCTTTTTCTTTTACAGAACTACGGAAGGCAATAACCCAATGCAGAAACAAATCAGCTGGTCCGGACAAAAACTCGGCAAAGATACTTCAAAGCATAGATCATAATAATCTTAACTGTCGCCTAAATATTATAAATAAATCATGGATAACAGGAATAGTTCCAGAGATATGGAAAAAATCTATTATTATTCCCATTCTAAAATCAGGGAAAAGCTCTGATGACATCAAATCATTCCGATCTATTTCTCTTACTACCGTTCTTTGTAAAACTGTTGAGCGCATGGTTATAAAATGGCTCACCGACCATATATATTTATTACCGATCCTCAAGATAAATCACCACGGAGTTTTGCCAAATAGAGGATGCGACAGCATATTATCGATCATCCATCATTCAATTATATCTGCTCGATCCTCCAAAAAGTTTATTGTGTGTGTCACTGTAGATATTGCAAAAGCTTATGATTCAATATGGCAGGATGGCCTAATTTTAAAGTTATTAAATACAAATATTAATGGTAATGCAACAGTATGGATTCATAATTTCATCATAAATCGAAGTTTCCAAGTTAAATGAAAGGGTGATTTATCAGACCAAATGTCCTTCCATATGGGTATCTCTCAAGAAAGTGTATTATCTCCTTTCCTTTTTACCATATTTATGGCAGACATTTATGAAATAATTCCCAGTGGTATTGAGTGCTATATTTATGCAGACTACATAATATTACTGTATAAATCTACAAACCTAAAAAAATTAGAAATCAAAATGGCGAATGCTCTTATCAACTACATGAGTGGTGCCAACAATGGAAACTCATGGTGGATCCCCAAAAATGTTCCGTCAATAATTTCTCGAGAAGAAGGAAACAGCCTAAATTCAATTTATATACTAATCAGTAAACCTATTCGATGGAATCAGCATGTACGAATTTTAGGTGTGTATTTTTCACATAACTTGACTTTCTGGCATCATTTTATACAAATGAGAAAAGCCACTCTAAAAAATTGAATGCCCTGATAGAAATTACAAGCAAAAGGTGGGAAGCACGAACATTTCACCTAATAAAGATAACTCAGTCTTATATTGTCAGTGGGTTGGATTATGGATGTCATGTATTCGTCACTGCCAGTAAATCAGACTGAAGAATTCTAGAGACTCCGTATCACGCCGCTATGAGAATTGCTAGAGGGCTTAATAAATGGACACCCATCCCAATTCTTCTTCAAGAAGCCGGAGTTCTTCCTTTATCAACAAGGCATGAGATGCTATCCTTAAGATTCTATCTACGAAACATTTGCAAATGGAGACTACCTCCTTGTGCAATTTGGTGGAATAAAATTTCATTCAATTGCATGAATAGTGGCCAACCTCTGGCTATAAGAGCAAAAGACTGGTTTTCTTCTCAAGGAATTCAAATACACCAATTATTAAAAATCCCAATTTTAGTTCCTCCAAACAGAATTGAAGGAAATCCAGTAAACGTAATAATCAAATACTCTGGTTTGCCTTTCCAGACGAAAAATATTCCTAAAGATATTATTTGTAGTAGTTTTAATGAATATTATAAATCTATTTGGCAAAACTATGTTACAACTTTTACCTACGCTTCAAAACAAGGCTCAAACCTGGGAATTGCAGTTTTCAATTCTAAAACCAATATTTCGATATCGGGTAAAATAAACTCTCTAAGCTCAATATTTTCCGCAGAAGCAATGGCTTTGCTTACTGCTGTATCTAAAATTTGTGTACAGCTAGAAAGATATATAATCTTCACTGATTCATATTCCTGTCTCAAATCTTTATTTACTTGGAGTCAAACATCTCAAGTTATCATTCAAAAACTAAAAGAAAAAATTTTATTAGCAGTGCAAACTTATCAAAAGATACAATTAATTTGGATCCCGGGACATTCGGGAATCCATGGAAATGCGATAGTTGATTCTCTAGCAAAATCCGCAATTATCAGCCCTTACTGTCTGAAATCTATATCTCCTGAAGACTTTGAACATTGCATAAAAAATCATTCAACTTAAAGGATTAAAGAAGTGGGAAAATAGCAAATATGCTTCCAATTTCTCACACTTGATACCCATAAGCAAAAGTACTTACTCTATTCCCAATCTCGTTTAGAGGATATATTGCTATCTAGGGTCCGTACCCGAACCTATCCTACAAAATTTGTTCTATATAGATTCCACATGTCCCCCGCAGACCGTTGTCTGTGTGGGAAGCCTGAAACAATCGATCATATTCTATTGTCTTGCCCTTCATATAATAACCGAGAAATGATCTTCGTAATTTCCTGGGAATCGGAGCTTTATCATTTTCTTGGATATTTAAACTGTCCTCAAATCCAAAGGGAAAACTCGAGCTTTATGTGAATTCATGATAAAAAAAAAACTTACAGATTTTGAAATAATGATAATACGTCATAAAACGTCATCTAGTGCTTATCTATCATTGGAGAACATTTGTTTCTGCTGATCAAAAAGAACCATGTTCTAATCCCTTGAAAACTGTCTGCAGAGAGCTAATTTAGATCCGGCGACTTTGTATCAAATACAACCATGAACAATCAACAATATATAAGAATCAATCCAACAATACGATACCAATCAATCAACTATTTGTGTCTTCTCTCTTCAATGTGAGCTATAAGCAACTTTAGCAAAGAGCTCCAAAACTGCCGGCCGCAACCCATCCCATTATGGTGCACTGTCAAAGATTTAAAAATATTTAAAACGTTAGTTATATTTTAAAGTATAATGACGAATCTTCACATCCAAATTTACAAAAAAAAGATGACTATTCTAGTTTTAATTATATTTATCTCATTTAATTAGGATTTTATTTTGAAGGATTTGGTATTTATAGTACAAGTATAAATTTGCTGAATTATTTATGAGCATTCTGTTAAATGTAACTTCAGGAATATAGTGATTCAACACTGTGATTATTATGTTCCATAAAGTATTATATCTAATGGGTAATTATGTTCATTATATAAAAAACAATTTTACTGGTATAAGTTTCTAATATATAGCAATATATATTTTAAATATATAAAAGCAGAACTGAAATGATCCACGCACAATTTAGTGGTTGTCAGCAGATTCTTTTTTAGAGTACTAGTGCCTTGAATGAATTATCGTGATGCCACTTTCTATTTAAAGAAAAGTATGCTTAATATTTTCAATGTGAGAAGGTATGAAATGAAACTTTTATTGGGATATCGGTCTAAAGTTAACTTATAATAAGAGCTATGTTTTATTTCAAAATATTAATAACAGTATAAAATATTGAAATTATTTCTACCTGTAATTAAAACTATTTTAACTCTCTGTAACATTGCTTATATGATACATACTATCCAATTTCCCTCCAGGGAACGATAGGTTCTTTTTACAATTTTTAAGCTGTCATTTATGCGAAATCTATGGGAATATAAAAGAATATGTGTGTGTGTGTGTGTGTGTGTGTGTGTGTGTGTGTGTGTGTGTGTGTGTGTGTGTGTGTGTGTGTGTGTGTGTGTGTGTGTGTGTGTGTGTGTGTGTGTGTGTGTGTGTGTGTGTGTGTGTGTGCGTGTGCGTGTGTGTGTGTGTGTGCATATTCTTTTCTCGTTTTCGCAATCCCACAGTGTAATTTTTGTACAAAAAAATAAAGGCATTTTCTATTCCTTCTTCCAATTTTTGAAATAGAATTGATTTTACAAACTGCATCAGGTAAGGGTTTCAGTTTCCTCAAAACAATGGAAGGCAAATGAAAGGAGTATCGATATTAGTATTTAATAAACCCAAAGTCCATAATTATAGACACTGCTGCCTTACCGTCAGCAAATGCAGAAGATATTAGTATTTTTTATTCAAGGAATGATTATCTTTATTTAAAAATCAATGGAAGAGAGAAATGCTAAAAGGATTAAAAATGATATCTATTATTTCATATTACTGAAAATTACTAAGCTCTTGGGTTTAGTAATTTTCAGTTATATGCATTGCAGCACATTTTTAGAGCAACACATCAGGCATTTACCTGCAATGGCGTTAAAGAGGTAGTCGGCATACAAGCCCCTGCCCTTCTGGTCTGCGGTCATCCACTGGGGCATCATCCCCCTCACGTAATCCATGTGTTTCTTGAGCCGACTGTACAAGTCTCCTGTAAAAAATAAGATCGGCTGTGTTATATATATGTGTGTGTGTGTGTGTGTGTGTGTGTGTGTGTGTGTGTGTGTGTGTGTGTGTGTGTGTGTGTGTGTCAATACATTAAAGATAATGTAATAAGTTCAGGCTAAGAAAGCTTGCCGCAATTCATCTGCCAAGCATGTATCACACATGCTCAATAGGATTCAAATCCGGTAAGTATGCTGGCCAGTCCATATATGGTGATATCTTCTGATTGAACGCATTCGTCTACAATGTTTGCAGTGTGAGGATGAGCGTTGTCATCTTTAAACAGAAATTCTGCACCCATGGCGCAACGAAACAAACGTACATGTTGTTACAGAATGACATCCTGATAGATTTGGCCTGTCATGGTTACATTCTAAACATGCAGGTTACTTTTGAAACCCATAATAATTCCTCTTCAAAAGAGCAATCCTGCAACACCATAATAGTATTCTCTTGGTGGTAACGGAAAACCGGCTCTCTCCTTATGAAAGTCCGACGAGAATCAGACTGAAAGCTAAACCTGGACTCGTCGGAAAATATCACACAAGACCACTGTTGCCATGTCCATAATGCATGCTCTCTACTCCAGCCTAACCGCAGACGACAATGAGTTGCAGAAAGTGGAACACATCTGACAGTCCTACGAGCATATAGACCAATGTGCTCTAAATGTCTGTACATGGGCTATCTTGAAACTGACGAAACGGTAACTGAAAAGAGCTGACGAGACAGGTTTGATGCTCTGCTCTATCTGTTTCTTTGGGCAGTAACTGCCAAATATCGGTCCTCAATCAGACTTCATAACTCGGGGGTGACCTGTGCTGTAACGTCTACTCCCATTGCCATCATTTTGGAACCGTTGCCAAAGCCTGGAAATGACTCTCTGGACAAATCCAAATTCCACGGATACTTCTAACTATGTACGTCCACATTCCAGGTGGCCGATAATTCTGACACCATCATCCAAATTCTTACTTTGTGCCTTAAATATGCGGCTATTGCACTAAAAGCTTTTATAGCGCTTGTGAACAATTTTACTTCTTTGCAACCATTCCTTATATACCCCTCTCTTACACTCTCGTCATTGTGACATACTATCGGTGGCATCTGGTGGTTTCTTGTAATTTTCCTATTGTTCTTCAAGGTGTGTACGATAATTCTACATGTGAAATTTTTATTTTAGAGTTCAGTTTCTGTGTCATTTTGAATCACCCTCAATTTATGGTTCTAAGTGTATATCAAATAATTTACATAATAATAAAGCAATGTAATTAATTATCGTGTAGCTGCCAACAACAAAATGATAATCTAAAGAAAGTATAACTTAATTAATTAATTACAGATTTTTCGTAATGGGTCTAAAGACTTTGCCATTTCATGAGTTATATATATATACATATATTCAAGATATTTTTTCAGAGCTGCACATGTATTTTACATTACGATACTTCTGCTCTAATGATGAGCAGAATTTTTATCGCTGCTAACTTCACCCATGATTAATTAGGTCTCATGAATTAATGGTGTAGCTATTGACTAAATCAGTCTGAATAACCGACAATCTCACAATCTTTTATAAAATAAAATTTAGTTCGGAACGTTTCCAAGTATTTATGTCTTAGAGTAAATTAAATAACACTTTAAAGCATTCGGTTTGAGTAACAAATTTTTATAAATGCTTAATCAATGATTCTCATAGCTATGTAGCGTTAATTCTTCTATTTGTGTTATAACAGCATGAGAATCATGCCATTATAGCACAAGGAAATCGATAAAGTTTTGGAAGTTTGCTAAATTAAATTTGGAGGAAAAGACAGCTTTTTGTACAAAATGTTTTTGAAATAGAAGAAGAAATTGCAAAAAACCTGCAAGGGAGAGATGAAGATCCATTGCAATGTAAATGAAAACTGAATAATTCATATCAACTAAAATGCTGAAAATAGCATACAAAATATTTGAACGAATATTTTAATTTTAGAAACAATATGAGAAGACATAAAACATGTCTTAAGCCTCCAATTCACCAAACACATTACATTCAAACTAAAAACGCTGGATTTTACTAATCCTTGGATTAAGATAATCATATTGTCGTAACAGATAGAAACCCGCTTTCTTAAGAACATAGTGGATATAGAGATATATGCGTTAGCAGAACAAGGGAGCACCTATAAATTACTAGGTATGGTATCCTCATTTGTCACTCAGCGCCTTGTAATTTTGAATCACTGTCAGGTGACGAGGTTACGATTCAGAGGTAGGTGACGATGTGGAGAGGAGGATGCGTAAGTTTGTATTCTCTCTACATCCAAGCCACACCAGAGGAAGGACTTTGGACCTCACAGATTTTCTTGGACACCTCCTCATCCTACAGCAACTTATCGAGAGAAAATGTGGTTTTCTTTCCATTCACTCACAGCAAGAGAGAATCTCTTCACTGTTCTTACGTGAAGCGGCGTGAAGTCACTGGGCTGCTAGAGCTCTAATGGAAATACGAAGTAGGCAGAAAAACACGATAAAGAGACGCGGAGGAAAATACCATCTATATGTGGTCGATAGCGAAAGATAAGTAGAGCCAGAATATAGTATTTGTATCAATGATTTCTTTCTATTATCTTTAAAAGGTAAAGAAATCCAATAATGAAAGCGAGGCAGAAAAAGCCATCTTTAAGAGATAGGAGACCACAATACAGAAATTACTGTTGTCAATATCGTCCATAAGAGATAAAAAATATATATATAATGCTTAAATTTTATCTGGAAATGCTAACTATAGGAAGAAACCGCAAAACACAAAGCGTAACTGGAAAAGCTACCTTATATGAGGCAGAAAACACAGCTAGAAATGATATTTATAGGAGACGCGAAGAATCAAAATGCAGAGCACTGACGAAAATACCGTGAGAAAAAACAATAGAAGATAGAAAGCATCGTAAGAAACCATGACTCATAAGGAATAACACTGGAATGCGTGACACTTCATTGTGACTTGAAACATTGTAAGAAATAAAGACAATGATGACGAAGAGAGAAACAATTTCCTGCGTTCTCTCATTGGGGAAAAGTAGTCATTTTACTTCTTTAACATCAGTAACAGTTGATACTTGTGCTGTGGAAAACCACACGGGAAATAAATTTTTAGCATCAGTACATATAATTACTCATTTACATGCTTCATCCCGTACTTTTTTGATGATCATTATCTGACATTTTGTAAAATGACTATGAATGAGTGAATACAAATTAATAATTAAGTTATTAACTGCATTTACTCCTTCACAAAGCAGTTTAAGTTTTTTTGCACAGTGCATACTAATATTTTTTTTCCAATATTACTTCATGAAGAAAGAATAGATTTATCAGAAATAGCTTATTTGAGATTTAGCAGAAAAAATTGTTAAGATTATCCATTCATTTATGCTAGTTACAATTTAACTATTTAATCCGATGAATATCACTTTTCTTTTCCATACGAAGAAATCTTATTTAATTATTAAAAATTCATCTGTAAATACACTCTCAGAACTTTTAATAAATGGTTTAGAAACTTTTCTTTTAATAAATTTAGAAAATGAACAGAAATGTTTTTTTTAATGTTATGTAAGAGAAAAAGAAACTTTCATTATAAAAATGTAAACTATTAAAAGTATAAAACCAAAAATGTTCTGCAAAAATTTCTTCTTCTAGCACTTTAATTTTATGAGACTAAAAAATAATCAGGTGAAATATCATTATAAAAACATTAAATCTATAAGTTTTAAAAGATTTTATTACATCGTTAGGAAATTTTTCCTGTTAAAAAATTTTAGGAGAAAAGGGCTTAGAAAAGTGTTTTTGTTTAATTTTGTGTATTAAAAGATCAATATTAAAATATGAACGGAAAAAGTGATTAAAATTAAATTGTATCTCAAAATACTTCTCTGAACACCTTAATTAAATATTTCTAAAGAATATGAAAGTGAATTGTATCAAGTTTTTATAGAAAATTTTCGTATGAAACATGAAATTACATGAAAACTTTATGTCGCGAAAAATACTATCTTAACTGTAAGTTATATATTTTAATTAAATACACATGTGATCACGAAAATACATTTAAAATTGGAATATAATTTTTTATTTCTTTGATTATTAATAAAAAATTATATGTCAATTTAATACATCGTCAGGAAATTTTTCCTGTTAAAAATTATTAATCTGTTTACTTAAATTTATAAAAAAAAAATTAAAGTTGATATATTGATAATCAATAAAAACAGTACTGAAAAAACAAAAATCAAGCATTGCACTTCACTTTTAAAATAAAACGTTATCAAAATAAAAATAAATCTTGTTAAAAGAAAAATATTAAAGTAATAGTTTCATTTGCATCCACACACACACAACGAGAATTTATTATTAAATTCTATTTCATAACATCCATGTTTGCTTTGATACGTGCACTCACATAAACGAAAGAATTTTTCTGCTGTTTTTTCTTGAATGGTCTTCATTTTAAAAAAGGTTTCAATAATTTTTGTTTATAAGAAACTTATATAAAATAAAATTTTTATGATCCATTAGAGCAGAAGCTCCCAACCAGTGGGCACACCTTCCAGGAGGGGGGGCATAAAGAGATGTCGAGGGGGGAGCAGAAAGTGTTTATATATTATTTTTATTTCATATACCCCTAAGGTGGCAAACAGGCAAGAAAAAAATAAGCAAACAACATTAAGAAATACATTAACAAATAACACTTCAATGTAATGTTAAATTTACACGCACTAAATTAATGAAATAGGATATATATAAGGATATTTATATCCTTCCGAACCCCTTATTCTGTCAACTACTGTTTCAAAACCCGATGTCATCAGTTGCAATTTGTACAAGTTTCGACAAGTCACTACATGAAACCCGCGCACACCCCCACCACATCACTCGATACACTTATCCTTCTGGAGTTTATCTTCTTTAGGTAAACACGGGTGTCACAATCCCTTATGTAAACAGGAGGTGTGTTGTGGTCCTCAGTATGCCGGTCGGCCTCCATTGATCAAGCGATCATATATTTGCTGTGTGACTCGATAAGGATGGAGGCCACGTCAGAGATATATTGAAAGCGCATAGAGTCTGGCTAGCACTGATGCAGTTATACTGCATCCCCTTGTTAGGATCGGTAGTGGGTGGGGCAGTCAGGCCTTGAGGTAATTAACCTATATCTATGTGGAATGTACTTCTAATTCTTTACTCCCTATGGAGCAACAAATGATACATGATCAGAAATATTTTGTTATGAAAAGAACCAAGGGCAATTTTGATAATGTTTCCCCTTTCTTAATTAATAAGAATCTTATTGGTACAGTTGGAAATGTCAAAAATGTTCGCAAGATGAAATCTGGGGATCCTTTAGTTGAAGTTTTATCAATTGAACTGGCCAAACCCACCCTAAAACTAAAATGCCTTGGTAATATAGATGTTATAATATCTCCTCGTAGTTGGCTAAATTCTACACGGGGAGAAATTTCAGCATATGATCTATTTTATGTTTCAGAGGAGGAAATTTTGGATAATCACGTTGACCAAAAAGTACAACATGTACAGCGCATTACAATCAGGAGAGAGGGCAAAATTATAAAATCTAAACACCTTATACTCATGTTTGCTACTCCTATACTACCTCAATATACTAAATCTGGCTACCTAAATTGTAGTGTTTGCCCCTACATTCCAAATCCATTACGTTGCTTTAAATGTCAACGATTCGGTCATGTAAAAACTACCTGTAGGGGACATTGGACTTGTGCTCGATGTGCATCTGTTGGACATGACAGTAGTCAGTGTAAATTACAAGGAAAATGTGTCAACTGAAGTGATGAACATCCCTTATACTCCCGATCATGTCCAACCTGGATATTAGAAAAGGAAATTATTACTGTGAAAATAAAACAAAACTTATCTTACCCTGAAGCCAGGCATACAGTGTCGTCACGTACCCCTCATCAAGGTATTAACTATTCACAACCAATTAAAGAAGTCCTGAAATTTTTTAATACCCAAACAGATTTCTTACATTTTCCAAACTTATCCTCAAATATTTCTAATATAAATGTCTCACCTATTCCGAAAAGAATTTCTCCAGTCTTTCGCAAAATCTAAGTCTTAAAGATATCTAAAATTAAATAATGCAGAAGAAGGTCTTCATAATTCGTATTTAAAGAGTAAAAGAAACTGAACTGCCTCTAAGACAGGTATAAAGAATGTATACCCATCAGATGGTGAAACACTCCTAAGTGGAGATTCATCTGAATCCCAGATGGCGTGCTACAGTGCTGGAGCATTCAGCTTAACTTAATGGGAACCTTAGCTTCTTGGAATTGTCGAGGTTTTCGCACTCTTATAGACGATATAAAAACAATTATAAACCTGGATAATCCAATTTGTTTTGCCATCCAAGAAACATTCTTGAAACCTGTTTAAAATTGCGTGGTAAAGTTTAAATTGTACAGTTTAAAATTGCGTGTGGATATAATTGTGTAAGGAAAGATGTTAATCATTATTCAGTTTCTGGAGGTGTATGCATTCTTGTGTCATGTAATATTCCTAGCACTATACAATCCCTTAACACTTCATTAAAGGCTGTTGCAGTAGGCATACACTCAACATCTCTCATTAGTATTTGTAGCATTTACTTACCTTCCCATGCGATCAACCACAAAAGCAATTTAAACAGTTTGATGGATCAACTACCTACACCCTTTATTTTACTTGGTGACTTCAATGGTCATAACACCTTATAAGGTAGTGATAATATGAATCCTCGTGGCAACATAATTGAACAGTTCATTTCTAATAACAATATCTGCCTTCTAAATAATACAGAAATAACATATTTCCATCAACCATCAAGAACTTTTCATTCATTAGCTACTTGCTCTCCATCAATTCTATCTTCATTAAATCTTAACGTTGATATAAGGATTTACATAACAGAGATCTTTTTCCTCTAATTATAAATCAAATTTGTATACGCAGACCACAAATCTTCCACTCCTTTTATTCTTATCATCGTGCAAACTGATGTCTCTTCACTCAATTAGCTGCGATTACTGACAGCATGGTTAGAAGTGATAATATGATGGTGTACAAAAAGTAACTAATACACTTCTAGATGCTGCCAAAAACACAATTTACAAGCGCTCCCCAATTCCACGCAAATATCATAAACCCTGATGGAAGCATAAGTGCAAAAAAAAAAGTTGTGGACTGTTTTTCGCAGGTGCCCTACCATAAAAATCCTCATGGCTTTCAAAAAAGCTAAAGCTTTTTGCTCGTCCAGTATGGCGAAATAGTCAAAAAGAATTTTGGATAAGATATGTTTCCTCCATCATATCATCAACTTCCAGCAAAGAGTTATAGAAGAAAGTTAAAGCTTCCAGTGGTTTATATCGGGTTTTCTCTATCCTAAATCACGCACAGGAGCTGACACAATTTCTTCTCAATATGATATTGCCAATCTCTTAGGTGAAACTTTTGCAAGGGTATATAGTTCAGCCTCTTATGATCCTAAATTTCTTAGAACCAAAGAGCAAGCTGAAAAGAAACCTATGAAGTTTCATGATAAAACCATACATCCATATAATTGCAATTTCTCTTTGCTGGAACTGCAGAGAGCCCTGTACCAAACTAAAAATACTAGTCCGGCATCAGATGGAATCTCATATAAGATGCTTTGTCATCTTAATCAAGAATCTTTAATAAACATTCTTTTTCTATTCAACGGAATATGGAATGCACATGTCTATCCCAGTCTCTGGAGCAAAGCAACTAATCCGCAAAACTATCGTCAAATCGCTCTCACAAGTTGCTTTACTAAAACTTTGGAGCGTATGATCATTGCCCGTCTTGTTTATGTACTTGAAAACAATCAGTACATATCACTTTATCAAAGTGGATTCTGGAAAGGTCGATCTACTCTGGAAAATACTGCATATCTAGAAACACAAATTAGGAATGCCTTCGTACGTAGATATCATTTGGCGTCTATATTTTTTGACATAGAAAAAGCTTATGATAATAAGACATGGCGTTATGGAATTCTTCGAACTTTGTATAATTTTCTTTTCAGAGGAAATTAACCCATTTTTATTCAGAGCTTTTTAAGCTCTCGCATTTTTATCGTCCGTATAGGATCTGTTTTATCTAATCCATTTATCCAACGTGAGGGAGTCCCTCAGGGGAGTGACTTAAGTGTTACTGTTTTTAATATTTGCATCAGCAACATTCTTCATGTATTGCAAAAATTTGTCCATGGAACATTATATGTTGACGATCACCAAATTTCTTGCCAAGGTTCCAATATGCGACTGATTGAACGGCAATTACAAACTGTTGTCAATAATCTAGTTGCTTGGTGTAATGAAAATGGGCATACTCCGTCCCCTTTTAAAAGCAATTGTAACCATTTTTGGCGAAAAACTGGGCTTCATCTTGATCTAAAAATTAAGATATCAGCACAATTATTCCCGTAGTTAATCAGATATCATTTCTTAGGCTTATATTTGATAAAAAAAAAAGTTAATCTTCCTACTACATATCTTAGATTTGCGCAATTGATGTGAAAAATATCACTAAATATTCTGAAAGATCTCTCTAATACCTCTTGGGGTGCAGATCGTCAACAAATCTGTTCTGGACCATTCCGGACTTCTCCTGTCTAGAGCCTTTATGTAATTTGCAACCAGTTACCTCTTGATTTGAAACGTAAGCAACTCTGTCTTCATTATTATTTTAAAATTTTTTCAGTATCACAACACCCAATGAGATCGATGATTATTTGTCCCTTTTGAAGAAGGCTATATAATGCACGGCCATTTAACATATTACCATTTTATGAGCGTACAAATTCATTCCTGTCTTCATCTGAGACCTCCGATCTACATATTCAAGTCACACATGCTCTAAGATTTCCTCCTTGGAATATTCCTGTTGTCAATATAATCAAATCTTTTATTGAATACAATAAATCAGCTACATCTCTCCTTATTTTGCAGACTTTTACTGGATACAATAAATCAGATACATCTCCACTTATTTTGCAACAGATGTTTTCATATATTCATTCTCATTATTCCTCCACATCTCTGTATATACAGATGGATCAAAATCAAGTGGTCATGTTGGTTGTGCTATTGTTGTTGGAAATACAGTTTACAGCTATAAATTGCATACATCATATTCTGTGTATATAGCTGAAGCTATTGCTATAAAACGTACTCTAGAAATAATACAATCCAGCTCTCATCGAAAATACTGTATCTATACAGATATCATGAGTGCAGTCATGCAATTAGACCATTTCAATGATAAATGTCACCCAATTATTGTGAAAATATTGGATATTTTAAATATATTGAAGAATAAATGATTTGACATCTTTTTTGTTGGGTTCCAAGTCATGTTGGCATTGCTAGGAATGAATTTGTAGATAATGCTGATAAAAATGCCTCTGACATTTTGCATAAAGCATTAACATTTTTTGACAAATAAATTATCAACGATTTCATTTCCTTTCATTGGCAAAAACATGGGATTTGCAGAAATACAACAAATTATATGGTATATTCTCCCACATTTTTCCATCCAGTTGCTCCCATGCGAAGGGTTGATGTAAAACTCACATGTCTTCGTATTGGACATACTAGATTTACAAGAAAGCACTTATTCTTGTCTCGGAGTGTTCCAATTTGTGACATGTGTGATGTACTATATACAGTACATCACATTTTTGATTATCTGTCCTAATTTCAATGATTTACGCATAATGTTTTTTAATACCACAAATTTAATTTTATCAGACTTGATTGGGTTTAAACCACATAGAAATGTGTTTGTATTTTTACACGCAATAGGTTTCTTGAATTCTATTTAAGATTTTTATCCAAAATAATCTTTTATATATCCTTTTCTTTAACTTTTAATGCATTATATTGTATACATCTGACTAGTCTTTTAACACAGAATTTTTAACTATAGTTTTAATTATTGTACGGTGCAGAAATGTCCAATATTGGACCTGGCGTCATTAAACCTCCCAAAATCAATCAATCAAACCGATCCACTTAACATGCATCACTTAAAAAACAATTGCGTACCCACCGAACGCGCATGAGCATCTGTGAAATTTATTCCTGCATATTTGCGACAAATTTGACGTTTCGGTGTACATATTTTGTTGAAAATCAGTTTGAGTGTGTAAAATTATTGGGCCACACTCTTAAAAAGTATGTTTGTATTTACAAACTTCAGTCATCAATATAATTTAATTTACTAAATTGATGATAAAGTGGAGACGCGTTCATAAATTGGCCATTGTGACTGATTGATTACTAGTTTTACTGTTATAGGTGTAAAATGGCGGCAAAAAAAGAAAGTTTTCCGCAGATTACATTAAGTTTGGATTTACTTTCACAGAAAAAGGCGAGTTAGAATTACCTCAGTCCGTAATATTTATGTAAGTTTTAAGTAATAACAGTATGAGACCCAATCGCCTTGAAAGGTATTCGAAGCAGCAACATCATACTTTGATTTTCAAGACGAAAGAGTTTTCTCTCCTAAAGTAGAGTCACTCAAGCTGATAAGGTTGAAGAAATTGGGAAGTTATCACATAGGCGTATCGCAGAATCTCAAAGCTTAGTTTGCAATAGCTTTTATGATAGCAAAGCAAAAGAAAACCTCATACTACCGGTGAAAAATTAATAAAACCATATGTCCTAAATGCCACGCAGATAATTTATGGAGAAGATGCGGCAGACATTAAGTCACATATAATTAACGCCAATAAGTAAAATTGTCGCCATTTTTTGCCATTAGTTGCGATGAATCCACCCACATCATTAATTGTGGCCAATTAATAGTTTATACTTTTTACATTGATGGAAAAATCATTGAAGAAGAGATTTTATACTCCCATTTTTTGGCAGCAGGTACTACTTCTGAAGATATATTTAAATCAATATCAAATTTTGTTGAAAACATTTTTTGAATCTGAATAAACTCATTGGAATTGGCACAGATGGGGCACCTGCAGTGATAGGCGTACGATCGGGCTTAACTAAGAAGCTTAAGTAAAAAAAATCCAGCAATCGTTATTACAGATTCTGTTATTCAAAGACAAGCTTTGGCTTCCAAAACATTGCCACAGAAATTATGCCAGACTTTGAACTCGGCTATAAGGATCGTAAACTACATAAATAGCAGTGTTTTGAACAGTCGGTTATTTACTTTACTTTTCGAGTATCTCAATTCTGATCACAAAGTTCTTTTGTTCCATACAGAAGTACGCTGGCTGTCTAAAGGCGACATGTTGGCTCCCTTTTACGAATTGAAAAAAAGAGGTAGTTATTTTTCTTGAGTTCAAAGAAAAACACGATTTCCTCCCAATGTTCAAAGTGAAATATTTTAATGGAAGTTGACTTTTTTATTTAACTGACATATTTGGTGTCTTAAGTGAGCTGAACTTGAATCATCAGAGCAGAAACGGCACTATAATAAACAATTATGATTATATTCAAGTGTTCGTAGCAGAGCTTCAACTTTGAAATCAAAAATTGTCCTCTAGAAATATTATATTTTTACTCTGCTGTTCGAATCAATTAAAAATAACAAACTAAACACAAATTTGAAAGATGACATAAAAGCTCATTTTTAAGAGCTGAAAGACGAATTTCACCGATACTATCAATTCAGAGTCAACCAATATGGCACATGAAAAGAAATCCATTTGTTGTCCATGTGCTACAATTACCAGAAGAAGTTCAGGAAGAATTTCTAGAAATGAAGGCTGATTCATCCATGAAAGATGACTTACATCTTTTGACATTGGAGAAACTTTGGATCAAAAGATTGTCTGTTCATTCGAAACTTGCATCGCTTATTTTACTAGTACTAGTTCCTTTTTCTTCAACTTACTTGTGTGAGACAGGCTTTTTTGCTCCAGTTTTAATTAAAGCTAAACAGCAAAATCGTCTTGACGTTGATAGCGACCAGATGATAGCTCTGGTAAAAACAGAAACTAGGTTCAACCAATTAGTACAGAACATGCAATCTCAAGTGTCTCATTAGTTCCTCTTATATTATTTTAAATAAAAAACACTTATTATTTTAATTTAAACTTTTAAAGTTTGTTTATTAGAATTAAAATTAAAGGCTTTTAAGCACATAATGTGTGTTTTTTGTATTTATTGAAAAAGTAAAGGGGGGCATGAAAATATTATTAATAGTTTAAGGAACCTCAACAAAAAAAAGTTTGAGAAACCCAGCATTAGAGAAAGAAACTAAGAATCTTTTCATATGTGATTGAATTGAAATATATAAGTTATCTTAAATTTAATTAATTCAATGAGTCTGCATAATAACCCATGATTAATTATAATCACCACTAAACTTGATAAGTGTTTATCACATTTACTGGTTAGTTTATAAAATCCCCAGTTCGCAATGAAGAATGTAATAAATACGTCAAATATTGCTCTCTGCAGGTCTAATCTCGAAGTCTTAATTTTAAAAAAATAAATAAATTAACTTTGAAATATTTACTTTTTCAATATTTTAATTCAAAATATAAGAATTTCCAAGCAACATTAAACTTTCTTAACACTCACTAGCATTAAGCATTAACTTAAGAATTTGTATATATTTTTGAATTAATTTGCTTTTTGAATTAAAATATTAAAGAAAGAAATATGTCCAAGCTAATTTATTTATTGATTTACAAAAATATTTCATTTTAAATAACAGTGGCTCTTTTGTATTTACATTTTTGTAGGTATCTTAAAATAAATATTGGATAATAGCTTATAATATCTATTGTATGAAAACTATTGAGAAATACAAAATGATTAAAATTACTGAAAGTTAAGGGAAAAAATCGTAGTAGGAAAATGCGAAATAAAAACGTAGCTTCTTTATTTCAGTAAATACTTTTTTTCTATCTAAACAAAGCAGAAATTTAATTAAAAAAAATAATTAGCAATTTTCTAGATAAATTTTTGTCTTGTTAACTAAATGATATGGATAATGGAAACTATTTGAATTAAAAGAATTTATAAAAAAAAGAAGAGTTCTTAGTCAAAAACAACTAAATATGTATTCTAAAAAGATTTTTACTCGTATTTACTTATTAATTTACCTATATAAATTCATCAACTGGAAATCATTGCCATTTGGGGACCACAATTATAAAAAATGTTTCTTAGATTATTTCAAACTTCGTCTACACGGTTTCTTCGCTAGAGCATTCAACTCACTAATTTCTTCTTCATATTTAAATATAAATTTGAAATCATTATCTGTCTGCTACTGCATCTCAATTAAATCTTGCATCTTGAGTTCATCTCTTGAAATTCATTTTCTAACAATTAGTTCATTCTCGGGTAACTTTGGTTTCTTTTGACCACAAGTTTAACTAAATCATTACTGTCTTGTTAGTAACTGTTTGTCCTTTTTGGAAGTTCTTTAACATTCTTCTTCTGACAATATTATTTATAGATTTTATAATCTAACCGAAAATTGTAATAAATATTCGGTAATTTATCACAGACACCATGAAGGGTGATTATGCGTAATTTCCAGTAATTATACACAGTTAAATGTTTATTACATTTACCGTAACATACTCTTTTTGAAACAAATATTGGAATATCTTTTAAAGAGTAGGCCTAAAATAACCTTTCCCGAGTGATTCTGATAAATATCTTCCCTAATTCAAAGAAATTCACGCTTCAACACAGAAACAGTTAATAATGCTTCGCATAAAACTAATAGTGAAATTTAAAATGATTTTAATGTAAAAATTATGGTCATTTGAAAAATAACAGCTTACATGCAGTTATTTTTGTGAATTAGAACAATAAACTTATCCATTTTAACCAGATACATATTTTAACTTTACAAAACTAAGTAATAAATATAGAAAGAATGTAGAAGATTAAAATTCTCAAGTAAAAAGATGTTGAAACTTTGAAATCTTAAATTTTCTTCTGGTACTATTCGCAACACAGTGAAGCTACAAATACAACACGTAGACAGACGAGTTTCTTATTTCACCCATTATATTTCAGATCGTGCTATTAGCGCTCAGAATGTAACTTTCAATTTGACTACGTCTTCTTCATGCTGTTGTCCTCCGTGCAGTTATGAGAGAAGAAAAGTAAAGTGAAAACTCTTTGGATCCTCTCTGGATTCATTCAAACATACGATCCGACTCATGCTCCTACAATTTCTGCCACCCAAGTAATAATCAGCACAAATAAACTTATTTATCAAAAAACTAAAAAAAAAATTGCTTACTTCAAAGGAAGGTATTTCTCTAAGCTGTAATGAAAACAATTATGGAACTGGAAAACTACAACACAGCAAACAATTTTTAGGTAGCGTCGCTGCCATCTGCAAGTTTAGAAGATAAAACAAAGTGTCTTTTTAAAAACTATGAATTCGTGATAATTCCTCTTTCTTTAAATTCTGATCCCAAGACAGGACTTGATCATGGAGAGTGAAATAGAACAAATCGAAAGCTAAAGCGATAATTTTACATCCTCAAACATTCAAAGAATTCTTTTTAAAAAATTGAAAAATCAGTGCATAACTGGATATGTTCCCGTCAACAGATTGTTTGTGTATAAACCTTCCAAAAATGGAACCAAGAGATTTCAATGGTAATCCCAATATTGGGTTTGTCTTTTGCTCTATATTTCTCTCTGAAAACAGAGGACATTTTGGAAATGGAGATCTATGTGAAATTCATGTATCTGATGAAAAAATTTAACATCTTTGAATCCTCTCATTGGAGTGATTTAAACAGAAGATCCAACTCCCGTTCCAACAATTATTGATCTGCGAAATTTATTAGCCGTGATATTAAAATTTGAAAACGGAAAAGTTAAATTTTTAGGAAAAAGCAAAGAAAATTTTTACAGAAGTATAGTAGAAATCAGTTAAATTTATGAAGGAAAATTAATTTTGCTTTAAAATTTTCCAGATCAAGAATTATCATTTCGAAAAAGTGTTATAAAATAATCTCTTTGTTTTTGAAAATCATGAATATTAAAGATATATTTGCAAATGAGAGTGCAAATCTGATAAGAACAAATGTAAATCTATGAAAAACTGTGTAATTCTAAATGTCATAAAGTCTGAGGTATCTAAATAAGTAAATTTATAAGTAAATATAAATAAATACTTTTTTTTTAAAAAAAAAATGTGGGTTTATTTATTTATTTATTTATTTTTTTTTACTATGAACTGTTTTGTATAAGTTCTAATAATCTAATTTGTTTTCTAATCCATATCTTATAGCTAGCAAAACAATAAATTTAGAAATGCTAATTATTATATTTGAATTCTTGTCTTGTTTATAAGAAATATTTACTAAAATAAGAAGCTAGGCCTTATATGCTTTCAATAATTTTTAATACCTTGTATTTTTGAATAGCTTATATGACAGATATTATATGAGGATTACTCTGAAATTTTTGAGATATGCACAGACGAGAATTTACAAAATAATAATAACGGTTTAATTTTAAAACACAAAGTATTTTAACACAGAAGACGATTTTTTACTGACTTACTTCAACTTGTTTAGCGTAGAATAAATTTTAAACACAAGAGAAAATAGAGTTGACGCGAGAACATTTTCGCGCAATGATTTTCTACGATTTTAAAGCAGGATTAAATCAAGAAGAATGCGTTCAACGGTTGCAATTAGCATTTGGTGATGAATCTCCAGGTCGTGCTACTGTATTCAGATGGTTTAGAGAATTTAGAAGAGGTCGCAATTTTCTTCAGGATGAAGAACACACAGGAAGGCCACCATTGGCAGTAATCCCGGATAATGTATCTGCCATACGAAAAGTGTTAATGGATGATAATCGCTGTACCTATCAAAAGATACAGAAGGAACTTTGCATCGGATCCGCAGCCATACATAAAATCATTCATGAAGAATTACATACAAAAAAGCAGTTTGCCGTTGGGTTCCCCATAATCTAACTGAGCACTAAAAAGAAGAATGTGTCAGAATCAGTAACGAGACTCTTATATTGCTTAATGATGATAAATGATTCCACGCCGACAATGGTGAAAAAACAACGCGCACTGAAAAAAGTGATGTACGCCGTTTTCTTCAGAAATACGGGATCGGTCAAAGCCATCAAGTTGGAAGGACAGAAGACAGTAACAGAAAAGTGGTATAGTACTAAATGTCTTCCAGAAATTCTACAAGAACTGAATGATATGGGACTAATGCTTCACAATGGCAATGCATCTTCACATACAGCCGGATTAACAGTTGAGTTTCTTAAACAAAAACAATTTAAAGTCATCGAACATCCACCGTATTTACCTGATCTAGCTATGTGCGACTTTTAGTTATTCTTTAATCTAAAAAAGAACTTACGTGGATGTCGTTTTCATTCAGAAGAAGAGATTGATGTGGCTATAAATGCATTATTTTCATGTATTCCAAGAAATGAATGGCTTGAGGCATTTAATTTGTGGAAAATTCGTCTACAAAATTGCATTGATGCTGGAGGAGACTACTTTGAACACACTTAAAATTTTGTAAGTTGACTTTAAGAACCTAGTTGTATCTAAAAAAGCTCAGACTATATATATATATATATATATATATATATATATATATATTTTTTTTTTATATATATATATATATATATATTATTGTATAATTTTTATTCTAAGTCATCATGATGTGTTTCAAGATGATGATAAATGCTCAGCAGATGCTTAAGGATATCATTACACTTCAAAATAATCAAAATTTATTACACTTTTCCTTAGGAGTTGGAGATTATATAAGCTAACCAATAAAATGATAAATGCTAAATAATTTATCACATTTACAAAGTTTAGTGGTGATTATGAAGAATCATCGAATGTTACGCATATATGACTGGATTAATCACTTCTAACTTAACGTAAATAAAGAAACATCAATGCATACTATATGATGAGGTAATTGAAAATAAAAATTTAAATTAAGATGTGCATTACAAAGGCTAAGAACCTCAATGATGTTTATTTTATATCATCATTTATTCTTCACCGTCGTATCATATAGCGAATAAATAATTTTGTTTAAAATTTTTATACATACGTAACAACCTACTAAATTGAGCTTGCCTTTTGAACAGAAATTCTTTAAGAAAAAATAAGAAAAATGGTATATATTTGTTTACACTTGTCTCAGAGACAATTTTAGTAACCTTCATTTAAACTTTTGGAACTTGATTTTCTCATCCCAAGGTTAATGAAAGTTGCTTATATTAACTTTTATACTTTTGGAGAGTTTATTCTCAGTTTAATTACGAGGCAGACTTTACTCTCATTTAATAACAGAAAAGCAAAGACATTTCTCGGCTAATTAGGTAAAATATCCTTCTTAGAAGATGCTTTCGGTATTTCCATTTCAGTGTTCTCAATTTAGTATTTACTTAGGAAAAATTTGCTTATTTATTTAGATTTTCGAATCTTACTAAAAGATTTTTTTTTATTTTCTAACTGTTATTGTAAACGAAGTTATGTTGTGATAAAAAATTAAGATTTCAAATGGGGAAGAAAAACTTTTCCACTACATTTACTAATCTTAAGATATCTTTGCCAAAATATATTTAGAATGTAACCAATTTTTGTGTTTGCTTTGAATCCAAATTAAATAATATAGTAAAATTGTGATGGTACTAAATAATATAAAATTATTGACAGGTTTTCCACTGCTTATTTTCTGCCGTAAATTTCCTCTCCATTTTGAGCTAATGTTTTCTCAGTGAGGCCACCGACGATCGGACTGCGTGATTTCCTTCTCTTCAAAATTCCTCACTGAAGTGAAATTCATCCTTTGTGCAATTTTGAGATGCGAAGACGATCTCAGTTTGTATGCCTCTGAATGAATTAAGTATCACTCAACTAAATGGATATTAAAAGAAATTCTTTTCTCTTCAGTCTGTGTGCGTCTCCCTCTATTGGTTACATTCAGATTGCAGAAATATACCATCGCAACAGGTCAGGAAACATTGCTAGAAACTTAAAAATTGCTCATTTGAGTTCCCTTGAAAGAAATCAATATGCTGTGTCAACGCATATCATCACTAAGTTCGCATTTAAACAATTTTCTTTATTTTTCCTACAAATAGTTACAGTCAGTTAATTTAGGAAGTAAATTTCTATGAATAGCCATAAGAATTTTTATAAATTGAAAACTCCTGCTAAGAATCCATTAAGAGTATATTTATGCAAATAGACGAAACTTTTAGTACTTTTGGCACTAATATTTACATTTAGCAATTATAATTATGATATCTTATACAAAGTAATTTAAATTTTTTCTATTGTATTCATACTAGATATTGTTATTATCTGCAAATAGCATATCATCTGTTCTTTTCTATATGATCCTGCATTTAAACATGTTTTCAATGTATCTAAATTTCTATTTAAAAGACGAGAGACTTACAGTATAAGTCAACTTGCGATCTTCTTTTAATATTTAAATATTTATATGCATTTCACAGATTTCTCTACTTCAGAAATATTTTAACTTCTCTTGAAAGCTAGCAATTTAAACTTATCGATTTTAATTTGGGTTTTTGTATGTTAATAGTTTTCGGGGACTGCTATTGTATGGTGAGAAAATCAGTCGTTAGTAGGTCGAAAAGGTAATAGATTAGATACCCAATCTAGAGAAAGGCTGATGTTCAGAAGAGAATCGAAGTACGGTGAAAGGTGCACAGCATTCAACGTCTCTTCGATGATGATGTTGAATGCTTTAAGGATGCAACTCATGTGATGACTTCGACATTTGACAAAATGAAGAGGTCATCTCAAAATAAAGAGTCAT